>NDXB01014152.1:205324-221910 GCA_002631895.1 Agapornis roseicollis
GGGGAGAGAGGGCGGGGAGGAAATAAAAGGGTGTCCCGAAAACAGTGCGGAGGTAAGTAGGAGGAGCTGCTCGCCATGGAGATCTGGGGGATGTCTGAGGCATGGGGAAGCAAGAGGCTTCCGGGGAAACCACGGACCCCCCACGGTGGGACAGTTCCTCTTCCCGGAAACTCCCCTTCCTTTACTCCCTACACTTCCCTTCCGGCTCCGCGGCCCCCCGGAATAATGCACCCCAGGGAGGGGGGTCCCAGCACCCCCTGCAGGGTAGGGGGGTCAGGGCCTGTGTGAGGACCCCAAGCAGGGGAGCAGAAAGGGGGTGAGTGATTGCAGGGGAGAGCTGTGCCCACAGTCCGCAGCAAAGTGGGTCCCCCAGGCAGAGGAAGGGGCTCAAGGGCTCCTCAGGCATGCAGCCAACTTCCGCCCCTGGGCTCTCTGTGGGCAGAAAGTGAAAGAGGAAAAAGCCTTCCCTGTTCCCGGATGCTGCCTGCCCTAGGCCTCTGTCTGCCCCGGGACAGGCTGGTGCATCTCCCCCTCCTAGTACCCCTCAAAAGTCTGCCACCTCCTCCAGCTCATGCCCACCCTGCCACCTAGTTCTTCCATACTGCCCAGTAACAGACTCATAACCTAAACTGGGAGCAGACTGGGATCAAATCTGTGTCCTTTGAACAGCACAGAGGAGGGGGCAGCTGGGTGCCCAATGGGAGACACCAGGGTCAGGTCCTGTGCTTGGGATACCATGTAGGATGTGGGAGAGAACTGGGGTGCTGTACTGGAGTGCTGTAGCCCAGCACTGGCTGATGCTTAGAGAGCAGTGGGGTCTCAGCACTGAGGAAGGGGGGACACAATGGCACTGGAATCCTGTTTAAGGAAGGCACTGGTTAGGCTCAGAAGTCCTGCCCCAGAGACACTAGGGCTCCAGACTAGGGTCCCTTACTGGGGGCACTGAGGTCCCTAACTAGATTCCCATCCTGCAAGTGCAGCATAAGCCCTGGGGCCCCAGAATGGAGGACTCAGGAGGAGACACAGAGCATCAGGACTCCAACCTAGGAAAGAACTGAGAGAGCACTTGGATTCCAGACTGGGGGGCAGGAAAGGGCACTGGGGCTCCAAACTTGGGGGAGTGGCGGGGGGGCAGGAAAGGGCACTGGGGCTCCAGACTAGGGGGCAGGAGAGGGCACTGGGGCTCCACACTGGGGGAGTAGGAGAAGGCACTGGGAAGGCACTGGAGTGAACACTAGAACGTCAGATTGAGAGGCTGGGGAAAAATGGAGAGGGCAAAAAGAGGACACTGGGGCTCCAGCCTGAGGAGCACGGGAAGAGCACGGGAAGAGCACGGAGGCTCTGGGAAGGGGGGGAGGGCCCGGGAGGACACGGGACCACTGGGGGTATCAGGCAGGGCTGGTGATTCTCGGGGGACCTCGGGCCGCGGTCGGGAGGGGTCCGGCGGGCGGCACTCACCGAGGCGCAGGAAGAGGACGACGCTGAACATGGAGAGGAGCGTGGGTACCACAACGCCCAGGAAGGTGGGCAGCTTGCGGGGAGCGGTGGAGGTGGCGGCGGCCCGGCCACGCTCTCTTCCCCGCTCCTCCTCGCCCGAGGCGCCGCACAGGCGGTACGTGAGCAGCGCGCTCCGCTCCGAGCTCGCCATGGCCTGGCACGACCCCGGGCTCCTCCAGCCCCGAAACGCACCTGATCTCTATCCCGGCCGCCGCCCCGCCGCCCCGGGCCCGACCCGCCGTACCCCGTCCCTCTCAGCTGACCACGCCCATGGCCTCCGGAATAAGCCACACCTCCTGACCCGCCTCCTTAAATAGGCCCCGCCCCAGCTAAGCCCAAACACCTCGGCCCCGCCCCCTCATTGGCCCCGCCCACAGCCTCCCATCCCTATCAGGACTCCTGGCCCTAGATGTACCCCCATAGTGGTGGCCCACCCCAACACCCCCCATGACCCCCACTACTACCCTCCATCCCGAATCCCCCTAACCCCCTCGCTCTCCCGTGGTCTTCCCACTCCCGGTACCTGGTACTGACACACCCTACCTCTTCCAGCACCCCAAAACAGGACCCCGCGCCCCTGAATCGTCACACGCCTCCTGCCCCCACCCTCCGGCACCGACCTCGGCACCCCCAAGCTGCCCCCGGTCACCCCCAGGGACTCCGGTACTGCACCCCGCTCACGGTGCCCCTTCCCAGCGGCTCCCGCCGGTGCTGGTCGGGCTCGGCTGCCCGCGCCAATTACCGGACAAGCGGGGCCCCCGGGGGCACAGTCCCTCCCCCCCTCCGCCAAGGCTGGGATCTGCCCGGGCCCCGGGGTCCCACTACCTCTGCCGCCCGGGACGGCCGAGCGCCACATCAATTAGGTTAATGGTGTTGGCGCAGGGACCGGGAGGAAGGGGGGGGCAACGGTGGGGCCGGGGGCGAACCCCACGCCTGCCTTGAGTACCCGCGTGAGTGCCGGCTCCGGTCAGCCGAGCGGTTGAGCCTCCACGGCGCTAGTCCGTGTCACGAGTGGGGGGATCAGTGGGGGCACACCGAGACGGAGCGCAGGAACCGCTCCCGGGGAGCGATCGCGCTGTCCCCCAGTCCCCGTCCCTGCCATGCCCAGTGGAGAGCAGCGTGCTCCCGCAGCCGAGGTGGAAGCCCGGCGGGGCCGGAGCTTTCATCTGCGCCGAGCCTGTCGCCGTGCCAGCCGCGGGCAGCGCAGCTCCTTTGATGTGCCACTGAAGCGGCATTGTGAGCGGCATCGGGGCCGGGGGCCCAGCGGGAGCGCGGCACTGCCGAGATGCCGGCACGAAGCCGCCCGTGCCCCTAATAGGCACGAGGGTGGTGAAACTGGCAACCCCAGTCCCGAAATGGGAATGGGGACACGGCACCTCCTTATGCACTTAGTAGAGACAGAGAGGGCGGAGTGGACACTCCTAAGGAGGAGAGAGACGGGGCTGTAGGGATCCTGTCCCCCAGTGACTGTGGGGACATGGGCACCCTGTGCCTCTAACAGGGACAGAGGTGTGGGCACTGGCACACCCAGCACCCCAAAGAGGAGGTGGGGATGCGGTTGCACCCTGCCCCACCAAAAGAGCTGATGCCATGCCCATGGACACAGGAGGGTGGTGAGGTGGGGCGTGGGCATCCCAAAAATCTGGGGACAACAAGCCGAGCTGTAGACACGGGTGGGCCTCTCCAGCTGGGCAGGCAAGTATAGCCCACCCCCCCATCCCAGGGTCCAGCGCTGTCCTGCAGGCCCTGGCACGCTGCCCGCTTTGGGCCTGCCGCTGCTGAGAAGTGAGATAGGCTGCGGGTGACCCGGTCCCACCTGCCCGGCATCCCCCCGGGGCACGTCCCCCTTCCTGCACCTCAGCCGAGAAACGGCCTTAGTGTGAACACGGGGTGGGTGCTGGGGATCCCAGGGGCAGCCGGTGCTCAGCACTGGGGTGCAGTGCCCCTGCACAGAGGGGCCCCTTCAGCCCGGGTCGGGCTGGCGCAGAGGGAACCCCCGCCCCACGATTCCCCGCCTCAGACTTCCCCCCGCACCGCAATGTCCGCCAGGCAGCTCCCGGCCCGCTGCCGCTTTTGAAGCCCCCGCGGGTCTCCCACGCCCAGCCCGGCCCCCCGCGCCCGCAGCCGCCGGTGCTTTCCCACCCGCCCGCTGTCCGCGCCCCCCGAGGCCCGCAGGAGGGACGGTAGCGCGGCCAGGGCTTGGCGTGAAAATGATCAAGGGCCGCGGGCAGCGCCGGAGCGCAGAGCCCGTCTGATGCTGCCCGCCCGGAGGCCCCGTCGAACAAAGGCGGCATTGAGGCCCCGGCTGCGCACCCCCCGCGCCCCCCGCCCGGAGCTGGCATCTTGGCGCGACATTAATGAACTCGCCTGTTTGTGCTCCCCCGGCCCCTCTCTCCTCCCACCGCCCGGGGGGCACCATATATATCCATCCCTCCTCACCCTCCTCGGGCATTTTGGTGGCTCCCCCTTCTGTCCCCCTTTGCCTGCACGGGGATGGAGCAAGGAGGCAAGAGGATGCGGGGTGCTCTTCTCGGGGTCCACCTGGTCCCACCCGTGCTGCTGCCGATGCTGTCACTGCTGCAGCTAGTGGGGGGGGCCCCCCTGGGCCAGGGGCTGTACCCCATGCCAGCCGGTGTCCTGCAAGGTCAGTGGGGCACGGGGATGGAGGCATCTTTGCGGGGGGGGGGGGCGTTGACGGTGTATAGGGCGGATGTAGGAGATGGGACTCCTGGGTTCATTTTCTGGAATGAGGATGGGGAAACGTGCATGTGGGGATGCGCATATAGGGCATGCACAGGACTGCACATAAATGAGCACATGCAGACACGGCACACAGACCCTGGCACACACAAATATGTGTATGGATACATGCACACCAACATGCATGGACACACCTGTTTGGGCTCAGCCCTGCAGCATGCCCATGTTTACACACATACATGCTCACAAGGTCTCCACTTAGAAAGGGCACTTGTAGATCTAGACAAACACCCTCCCTATGCCATGTGTCAGCCACAGCAGAGAGGTGACTCTCATGCCTGTCACCCTAGGCAATGCCAACCAATGATACCAGCCTGACATCCATCATGGACATACTGGGGAACAGGTGCTGGCTGGGCTGAGGGCACCCAGTGGCTGCGGTGGGAGGAGGTGGGGTGTGCCAGGGGTATGAGCACCCTGTGTGTGCCCGGCAGCACTGTCAAGCCGGGGGACGCTGGTGCTGGAGGCAGCGCTGAGGAGTGCACTGCTGGCATTGGAACGGGCACTGGCTGAGCAGCAGCGACAGCGGGGTGCCTGCGGGCTCTGTCCCCCCTGCCTCTTCCCCCCCTGCACCAACCTCACCCGCCGCTGTTCACGTGAGTTACATCCCCATGGCCCCCACTGCCCCATTCTAGGAGACCCTACCCAAAGACAGACCCATTCCTGGAGACCCTACTCAAATCTTTCTTTGGGTCCCTACCAAAGTACTGCCATATCCCCTAGAAACCCTACCAAAATGACACCTCAAGACCCTACCCAAACACCACCACCTCCACTGTAGGCTTTACCTTATAAGCTTTACCAAAACAATGCCCAAACTCCCAAAGCATATCACTAAATGCAGTTCTTCATCTTCTCTAGATCCTACCCAAACATTACCTGGAGCCCTACCCAAAACATTGCCTGATTTCCTGTACCCTTCCTAGAGATGCCCCCAAAACCATATCCCAGCACCCAGGAGACCCTAACAAAACATGCTAACGCCACAGCCCCACCATGCCCCCTTCCCACCTGCCTGAAAGTGGAGCCAAGGTTTGTCTGGGCAGAACACTGGAATGCCCACAGCCCTGCTGTCCTTGCAGTGCCAGCCGTGCCCCCCACCGTGCCCCCCAGCTGCCAGGCCCTGCTGGATGCCCAGGCACTCCCCGAGCTGCCCCAGCGCAACTGGGCATTGAGCCAGGCTTGTGCCCCCTACCAGCGCCTGTGCCCACCAGAGGGGACCCCACATGCCTGTGCTGAGCTCAGCACCCGTCTCTGCCACTACCGCCTCCAGGAGTGCCGTGAGTGGGCACCGCATCACCCCGGATCCTCACAGAGAGGGGAAACCCTACAATAACAAAGGGGGCACCCTCAAGGGGTGCCTGGGGTTCCCTGGAGGGGATATGGGGGCACTGGGAGTGACAGTGGGTGCTGGGGTGGGGAGACTGGGGAGATAGGGTATGGTAGGCGAACTGGGGTGATGGAGGGATCTGGGGTGAGAGGTGGAGATCTGGGGAATGGAGGCATTGCAAACCATGAGTGGATTAGGGGAATGGGGTGTTGAAGGATGATGGAGAATGTAGGGTGGGAGAGGGGAGTGTGAGAGAAGGGGGCATGGGGACAGAAAGATTTAGGACACTGAGTCACTGAGTGTGACCAGCATTCCTTGGGTAGTACTGTGCTGCTTGTTCGGGATGATGGGAGCCTTGGAGGCACTGAAAGGAACTGGGAGGAATTGGGGACAGCAGGAACATGGTGATGGCATTGGGGGGTTGTCCCCACATGCCATGACACTTTGTCCCTGCAGGGATGGCAGCCTCAGGCCCTGACGCACAAGAAGAGGTGGCGATGCCAGGTGAGCCCACACCACCCCCCTCCGCACGCTGATGGCCGCCCCGGCCCCATGGCTGCCTGCTGGGCCAGGGGCAGAGGTTAGCGTCGGCAGCTGCCGGGCCGCAGGGTGCCCCCAGCCCACCGCCCGCTCGCCTCCATGAGCACAATGAGGCTTGACAGCATGCCTGGCGCAGCCTGACTCCCCCGGGGCCACACACCACCCCCTTCACCTGCCACAGCCGTCCCAGCCACCCTGTGCCCACTGGGGAGAGGGCCCTGTGCTGGCAGTGGGGCTGCAGGATCCCCCTTCTCATCCCTGCTCTGTCCTTCAGGGAGCTGCGGGCATCGTGGGGTCCCCCAGACCAACACAACGGCCCCCCGAGGACGGATCATGGGTGGCAGCGTGGCCCTCCTGGGGTCCTGGCCCTGGCTGGTGTCGGTGCGGCTCCATGGGGAGTTGATGTGTGGAGGGGTGCTTGTGGGGCTCTCTTGGGTCCTCACTGCAGCCCACTGCTTTGCTGGGTATGGCAGGGAATACAGCAATGTAGGATGATGTCCCTCCAGAGGGGGGCACATCATGGCACCCATGGCACCCCTGTGAAGAGCTGCCTCTTACTCTACCAGGAACCAGAATGAGCTGGCATGGACAGTGGTGGTAGGTGACCATGAGCTGGGCAAGCATGGAGCAGGCGAGCAAATGGTGCCTGTGCGGCGCATCCTGCCTCATCCCAAGGTCACTGGAGGTGGGCACCCCCCTGACCATTCTTTGCATGCCCCATAGGCCTCACTGACACCCTCCCATCCCCTTCCAGTTTAACCCCAAGACGTTTCATGGGGACCTGGCGCTGCTGGAGCTGGCTGTGCCACTGGCCCCATCACCCACTGTCAGCCCTGTGTGCCTTCCCAGCAGCCCCTCAGAGCCCAGCCCTGGCACTGCCTGCTACATTGCGGGCTGGGGCTCCCTCTATGAAGGTAGGTGCCACCCCAACACCCATGGAGTCTTCTTTGATGCCCTCTCTGGTGCCCAGTGCTGATGCACTGATCAAGGGCAGGAGGCTGCAAAAGAGATGGGAGTGTCCAGGCATGGAGGACACTATAATGGGTGCCTTGCCCAGCAGAGGGGCCAGCAGCCAACGTGGTGATGGAGGCACAGGTGCCCCTGCTCAGTCAGGAGACATGCCGGGGTGCTCTGGGCAAGGACCTGATCACCAACACCATGTTCTGTGCGGGGTACTTGTCCGGGGGCATCGATACCTGCCAGGTAATGCCCAGATCTGAGGGTCTGCTGGCCCCCCAGCCCAAAAACCCCTCATGGCACACAGCGCTGGGCGTGTGCCACAGCCCAGCACAGCCTGGGGTCCCATCCCAGACCAACGCATGGGCATCCCCCCACCACAGGGTGACTCAGGGGGCCCACTGGCATGCCAGGACCCCTCCTCGCACCGCTTTGTCCTCTACGGTATCACGTCGTGGGGCGATGGCTGCGGTGAGCGGGGCAAACCGGGTGTCTACACCCGCGTCACTGCCTTCACAGACTGGCTCCGACTCCAGATGGACCGTGAGTGCCGATGGCTGCACTGGGGGAATGGAGATGCCCAGGGTGCTGTGGGAATACATCACCCCAGTGGTGTTCAGCACCTCATGGCAGCACTGGTGCTCCCACAGCTGCACCCGGCAGCCGGGAACCGAGCTGCTTTGACCTGCTGGCAGTGTCCCAGCTGCCCCCCGAGCAGCAGCCACCCGAGCGGGCTCGCCTCTGCGCCTTCTACACCGGGTCCTGCCGGGCCCCGCAAGGCCGCGCTGCCTGCGCCCGGCTGGCCGAGGAGACCTGCCGTGCCAGGACCAGACGATGTGGTGAGCCAGGGGGTTGTGCTGGAGAGAGGGTGTGGGGAGGGACCTCATTTTGGGCAGCGCGGGGCTGGCATGGGGCCAGGGCCATGGCTCTCCCACTGCACCCACAGAGCTGCACTCCTATGCCCAGACCTTGGTGGATCTCCTGCGCAGGGCTGGGGACTTCATCCGAAACCAGCTGGATTTCTCCTTCCTCACCCATGCTCTGCCACAGCTCCTGGGCAAGATCTATGGGCATTTCTTCCCCTACCGTGGCCGCAGGGATGCCCCAGGTATCCTCCTTAGCTGGGTCACACCATGCCTACTTGGGATCTCATCATTTCCCCTGTGCTGGTGGCCAGGGCACCATCAGCCTGCTCTGGCACCCCTATGGGGATCCCTTACCCCTTGTCCCTTCTGTCCCTTTCTTATCTCCACAGGCCCAGATGTGGCAGAGGGCCAGCCAATCCCCATGGGAGAGGGACCCCAGAGACGCCCCACCAGGTGAGGCATGGTGGGCCATGGGACAAGAGGGGCTAAAGGGTTTGGGGAGGTGGGCAAGATGCCTATGGGTGCTGACATGGCTTTTTGGGAACAGCCAAAAGCTTTGGATTCCTGCTCTTCCTGCAGCCAGGGCATCTGCAAGGAGGTGGGCATGGTCCCCTGGGTGCCACCAAGACCCTGCAGGGGTACGCAGGGTGGCACTGCCCAGGGGATGGGTGCCACTGGGCACCTGCCTGAGCTCACCCCACTGTGCTTGCAGACAGGGAGCTGGGTGGCCACCCCCCTTTGCAGGGCTCTTTGGTGCTGTGGGACCCCGGCTGCAGGACTGGGTGGAGGTGCTGAGGGCCATGGAGGGGGACAGCCCCCTGGCACCCATCCCAGATGCAGGGCAGCTCCCCAGGGAGACATGGCTCTTCCTGCAGGTATGTGGGGATGGAAAGGTTGGGGGGAGCTACTGCCCCAAAGCCCAAAGTTCCACTGTGTCCCCTCCTGACATCCCCTGAATCCATCATCCCCTGGGCAGCCACAGAGATGCCATCCTCTTTGCTACCCTGCTACCACAGAGGGGACATTTCACCCTCCCCAGGTGAAACCAGTACTCCCAATCAACCAGTGCAGAGCCAGCCATGGGTTCTGACCTTGAAGCTTAGGATCCGACCCAACAAAGCCATGAACCAGTCATGTGTCCCTGATGCCCTGTCTGACACCAGTCCAACTGTTCCCTCCATTCTGCCACTGCACACTTGGCCCATGGGTGCCCTTGGGTACCCCAGAACCCACCCTGTCCCCCACTTCTCTTCAGCAAGGCAAGGAGGAGGTGGAGGAGCTGGTGGGACAGGGACGAGCTTTTCTTGCTCAGCTGCGGGCAGAACTGGACCTTGACAGCTCCCTCAGAGACATGGAGCTGCAACAAGCACCTGGAGAGCTGGCAGGGACCTCCACACCAAGCTGTGAGCCCCAGGAACTGGGGAGCTGGGGCTGACGGGGCAGGGGGGTGTCCATCTGCCAGCCAGCTCTATGGCTGGGCAGAGCCCATCAATCACTTTCTCACCACGGGTTTTACTCTTGGTGGCAGGGTCTGCACCAAGGGAGAAACGTGAACTGGTGCCCCTGGAGCTGCCGGGAGTGAAGGAAGAGGAGGAGGAGGCAGGTGTGGGCAGAGGTAGGTGCCCCATGGCTGCTGAGGGGTGCCCCATGCTGTGGGGACAGTGACAAGCCCACCTCAGCTTGCATTCTGGTCTCATGTCAGTGGGACAGCCCTTGCCCATACCCCCCTCCACAGGGACCCTCTGCTTCTGTTTCCCCTGCATCCCCGGAGCGTGGGTGCTCCTCCCCAGGGTGGGTGCTGTGTGTGGTGTCCCTGCGATTCATCTTCATGTCCCCCCTCCGTCTCTCTCCTGCCCATCCTGGGGGTTGCAGCCTGCCCCGGCCTCAACGAGTCAGCAGTGCAGGTGGGTGCTGTGCGGGAGCTCTACGCCTGGGTGCTGCGGGTGCCCGAGCCAGACCTGGTCATGACTTTCCAGGAGGTGAGTGCCCTGTCTGGCTACTCCAAGCCCAGACCCTGGCAGGCATACAGTGCCACCTCCCAGCCCATCACTGCCCCTCTGTGCCCCTGGCTCCCCTGGGACTCACCACGTTGCCATCTTCCCGCAGATCCTGGTGGACTTGAGCTCCAAAAATGCCAAGGGACTGTACCGGGCACAGGTGCGGGTCACAGTGGGGGGCCGCCTCACAGCATTCACTGGCCTTGTGGGGCTGGAAAGTGACTCGCTAGCCCGCAGCATGCCCGGCCTTGTTGCTCTGGCACTTGAGGCACTGAAAACCTAATGGTGTCCCTGGTGCACCATGCCAGCGTGGGGACAGGGTCCTGGGGCAGGGGTCTCCAATGTCTTTCAAACACAGCCCACTCTCCAGCTCAGGCTGTTCCACCCTTTTTTTCCCATATTGTGCCTCAGTTTCCCTCTTCCCACCAGCACTGCCAGATCTACCCAGGGCCATCACCAAGGGGCACCTGGAACATCTCAGCTGGGGATCATGGCCCTCATCTCCCCTGGGACCCTCATCTTGGAAAGCCCATGCCCATTTTCCCCCATGGGCACCTGAGCTGTTATTTATTTGTACAGAGAAAGGTTTATTTTTCAATAAAGAAGGGCTCTATTTTTCAGTAGCTGGTGAATGTGAAATGAGTGCTGTGCCACAGGGTGCCAGTGATGCAAAGGCCAGTGCAGGAACTTCCCATTGCATGCCTCTAGCTATCCCCCCTGTATGCTGAAGCGGTGATCTCAACCTTGGTTCCTGCCCCAAACATCGGTTCCTGCCCCTAACATCGGTTCCTGCCCCTAACATCAGTTCCTGCTCAACCTGGCACAGACTCCCCAGCCCTCTGCTCGGGAGTCGAACACTCCTCCTGGCCACTGCAGCACCCATAGCATAGCACCAGTGTCTACCCCTGGTGCTACCCCACTGGGGCCCACATGAATCCTCCTGCTGGTGCAGGGGCTGAGACTAGCATAAGCCAGTGACAAGGGCTAGGGTGGTACTACCCCCATACTTGGGCATCTGTGGATACCAACCCCTCCTGTTTGAGAGGAGCTACCACCCTCAAGCAGCACTGATGGGGCTGCTGAGCAGCAGGGAAGGGACCTCTCCTCCCAGCACGCTGCAGTGCTTGTGCTGGGATGCTGCAGGTTGATGGGCTGACACCCGTGGAGCCAGCAAGGCCAGCTGTGCCTGCCCATCTCCCCTTCTGCGGGTGGAGGGGGTGCTGGAAGAGAGGGGTGGGAGCAGGAATCCAGTGCGGGTACCCTTCCCCCTCGGCACCTGGCACCATCCGTCTCCCGCTCCATCCGGCAGCCGGACATCCGCTCAGCCAAGCCAGGCAGGGAGGCGGCCAGGGCCTGGCACAGCACGAGGGCACCGTGGGCATGGGGGTCCTGCCGGGGTGGCTGGCTCTGCTCGGGGCACTGGTGCTGTCGGGTGAGCAGGGCTTGGGGTCTTGGACATGGGGTTGCCCTATTTAGGGGGTTCTGGGCCCCCTCAGTAGGGTTGGGGTGGGGGGAGTGGGGGTGGTGTTGGTGGCAGGATCTGGGCAAGAGCGTCCCCAGGGCTGCACTTTGGATATTGCTTGGCAGAGTCCCATCACTGAGCATCCCCTGAGCTTCTGTCCTGGCTGGACCACCAGGAGCTGCATCCCTGTGCTGTGCCCAGGCTGTGTGTGTGTCTGTACAGTGTCACTGTGTCTGTGTGCGCAGTGAAATTGCATCTTTGACCATGTCTGTGCATAGACTGTGTTCATGTGCATCTGTCCATATGTGCCTCTGTGTGTGCATCCACTTACATGTACAGTACCAATGTGTCTGTACCCAGGTGTCTCATGCCTGTGTGTCCCTCTGTGTCCATGCCCACATCCCTGTTCCATGCCCATGTGCCCCCACATGCCAGTCATTCCTGAATGTCCCATGTCCATGCCCCTGTGCAGAACAAATGTGCAGTGTCCTGGGCTGTTTCTGTCCACTCCACCCTTAATCCACCCTGCCCTCAATGAGCACTCCTGCGGGGTGATATCTGTCCCAGTAACCCCCCAAGACTCCCCAGTTCGCCTGACCCTACACCCCCAGGTGGGCTCTGCTTGAACCAGGAGGAGCGGCTCATCCACCACCTCTTTGAGGAGAAGGGCTACGACAAGGAGATGCGCCCTGTCACCTCCAATGACCAGGTTGTGGATGTCTACCTGGCTCTCACCCTCTCCAACCTCATCTCACTGGTGAGTCCCAGCAGACAATACTCACCATGCGGTGCTCCCCAGCCATGCCTCACCTGCAGGGCTGGCTGGGCTGGGGGCCCCTGAGGCTGCTGCCCCAAACCTTGGCTGGTTGGGGGGGTGGGTCCTGGGCTGTCGGGTTGCAGCTGCTGGGCTTGGCCCTGGCATCTCACTGCCCCACACTGTCATTGCAGAAAGAGGTGGATGAGACGCTCACCACCAACGTATGGCTCGAGCATGTGAGTAGGGACAGGCATCACAGCACAAGCTGTGTTCTGACGCATGAGCAATGGGGTGGCCCAGTGTGACAATACAGTGACCTGGGGATCCCTCCCCTCCAGGGCTGGACTGATTACCGCCTGCAGTGGAACAAGTCCGAGTTTGGGGACATCGAGGTGCTCCGCCTGCCA
Source organism: Agapornis roseicollis (assembly GCA_002631895.1). NCBI lineage: Eukaryota > Metazoa > Chordata > Aves > Psittaciformes > Psittacidae > Agapornis > Agapornis roseicollis. The sequence continues at coordinate 217,898 of NDXB01014152.1, forward strand.
CCAGACATGCTGTGGCTCCCTGAGATAGTCCTGGAGAATAAGTGAGCTGTGCTTCAGTTTCTCCTCCCACCCTCTCCAAGCTGTGCCTGATGCATGTCCAGGTCTCCTCCTGCCCCTTGCTGGCCCCGCCATCACCTCATCTCTCTCCTGGCATAGCAATGACGGGCTCTTTGAGGTCGCTTACTACTGCAATGTCCTCATCTACAACACGGGCTATGTCTACTGGTTGCCGCCTGCCATCTTCCGCAGTGCCTGCCCCATCAACGTTGACTTCTTCCCTTTTGACTGGCAGAACTGCACCCTCAAATTCAGGTGCCAGGGGGCTGGCTGGGACAGGGGCAGGCAGCAGGGTGGACATCCCGGCTCCCTGCAGTGCCTGCTGCTGCCCGCACCTTCCCTTGCTGCTGGGGTGCAGCCAGGTGGGAGTTTGCAGATGACTCGGGGGCCTGAGTCCATCATGTTGGATGTCAGGGTGGGTGAGTGGTAGGTACCAAGCAGCAGATGCAGCCCCTCACTGCCTGTCCCCTCCCTGTCTATGGGTCAGCTCACTGGCATACAGTGCCCTGGACATCAGCATGCACTTGAAAGAGGACAGTGACCCAGAGACGGGCAAGTCTTATCCAGTAGAGTGGATCGTTATCGACCCTGAAGGCTTCACAGGTAATGCTTGTGTTCTCTGACTTGTTCTGTGGCAGCAGGAAAACCTCTACAGGGCTCAGGGGCACCCTGGCTTGGGGTACCCTGCCATGGACACACTAGATTACCTGAGGCTTTGGAACCCTGGCACCCATTCACCAGGCTTGGAGCTACCCAGACCCAGGATGGGGAGACTGGTGCTGGTGGGGCTGGTGAGGATGGGCATAGCAGCGGTTCCCCATACCATGTGCATCCTATCTGTCCTGGCAGAGAATGGGGAATGGGAAATAATCCACCGGCCAGCCCGCAAGAACATCCACCCCCAAAACCCCCCTGAGACCAGTGAGCACCAGGACATCACCTTCTACCTCATTATCAAGCGCAAGCCACTCTTCTATATCATCAACATCGTCATACCCTGCATCCTCATTGCCTTTATGGCCATCCTTGTCTTCTACCTACCTGCTGACAGTAAGTGAGCCCCACAGCACCCATGAGGCACCTCCATGTCCCCTCACTTGCATCAGGGACATATGGACACCCCAATGCTCAGAATGGGAACATCCTGCTACTGGAACACCCCTATGTAGGACACCATCATCCCAGTCAGGCACGCTTGGGCACAGGATGCCCCATATCTGGGGTACCGCCATAATAGAAAACACTCTGTGAGGCACTGCAGGGTGGGACAGTGGGCAATCCTGGCACTGGGAGTGCTGGGACGGGGACCTTGGGCAGGGTTTGCCCTCAACTCACCTGCTGTCCAGGTGGCGAGAAGATGACCCTGGTGATCTCTGTGCTCCTGGCCCAGTCTGTCTTCCTCCTGCTCATCTCCCAGCGCCTGCCTGCCACCTCCCATGCCATCCCCCTCATCGGCAAGTGAGTCCTGGGCACTACTAGGTGCAGTGGGGACATCACAGGGTCTCCACAGTGCCAGAGGGCAACTCGGCCTATGCCCAGCCTCTGTGGCAATGCCAGCTCCAGATCTGTGTTCCACACAGGTATTTGCTTTTTATCATGCTTCTGGTGACAGCTGTGGTGGTGATCTGCGTTGTGGTCCTCAACTTCCATTTCCGCACCCCCAGCACCCACATCATGTCTAACTGGGTCAGAGAGGTGAGTGTGGTGCTGGGCTGGGGTGAGTAAACTGGTGGGTACAGGGGTGGAGGACATGGCACAGGACAGCCCCAGCACAGCATTAGGGTGTCCCATCTGTACAATGGTTTATACACCCCAGTTGGGAGCAGAAGGTGGGGAGAAGGTGGTGTTGCACTGAGGAGGGGGCCAAGAGTCTTGACAGCCTCTTCTGTGCCCCCAGGTCTTTCTGGAGAGCCTGCCCCGCCTGCTGGGCATGTCACAGCCGGCCGAGAGCCCGGCGAGCGCCCCATGCATCCGGCGCTTCAGCTCGGCCGGCTACATCGCCAAGGCAGAGGAGTACTTCAGCGTCAAGTCCCGCAGCGAGCTCATGTTTGAGAAGCAGTCGGAGAGGCACGGGCTGGCCAGCCGCGTCACCCCTGCCCGTGAGCTGCTGGGGAAGGGTGGCAGAGCGGGGAGCTCCAGAGGTGGCCTCCCTTCAGACCCCATCTCACTGCCCCTTTTGCCCCCAGGGTTGCAACCGCTGGGCATGGGCACAGGCAAGGAGCAGCTCTATGAGCACATAAAACCTGTTGTTGATAATGCCAACTTCATTGTCAAGCACATGCGGGAGAAAAACAGCTACAACGAGGTGGGGGCCATGAGCACGAGCGGGGCAGAGGAAGCTCCCTGTGCCCATTGTGTCCCCAGTGCTCACCTCCTGGCTCCCTCCCCAGGAGAAGGACAACTGGAACCAGGTGGCCCGGACCCTGGATCGCCTCTGCCTCTTCCTCATCACCCCCATGCTAGTGGTGGGCACACTCTGGATCTTCCTCATGGGCATCTACAACCACCCGCCACTGCTGCCCTTTGCCGGAGACCCCTATGACTACCAGGAGGAGAACAAGCGCTTCACCTAGGGGAGTGGGGGGTGCCAAGTGCCATCACCCCATCACCTGCCTTGGCTTAGGAAAATAAAGTTGGTACTTCTCACTGCAGGCACTCAGCTGGTGACTCCCCACGGGCACAGTGCCCAACCTGAGCACTGTGTGTGTGTCAGGGAGATGATGCCCACCCAAGGAATGGGTGTTCTGGGCACGGTGGTCCTCAGCTGTGGCTGGAAGGGGTGTTTCCCGGAGGGATGGGGTAGTACCAAGCCTTGCTATCCCCGTTGAGCTGGGCACTTGGGACAGGATGGGCTGGTAAAGGAGATGGACCCTCCAGCACTGCACCATCTGCTGCAGAGGGCATAGATGCCATCAATACCAACATCAACCCCTGTCCCCATGATGCATCACAAGTGTTCCCCCCCAGCACACCCCATCCCGCAACACCCAGCTGGGAGCCAAGGGGGTGTCTCCTTCCCCAGCTCAGTAGCAGGATGTCAGAGCTCGGGTTTCAGGGAGCACAGCTGACATCCCCATACCGACAGTGGCTCGGGACAGCTGTCACATCCTCTCTGCTCAGCCAGGAATCTTCCACCACTCCCAGTACCCCTACACAGGGTGCAGGATTTGGACTTGGATCACTCCCCAGGCTTGCCTGCTCCTTTTCTACCCCAGGAGCAGCCACCACTGTGAGAGAGGACAGGGCACTTCTTGGGGTGCTTGCAGGGGGCACCCCTTTTCCATAACCCATGGGCACTTGGGTTACTGTGCAGGGAGATGCATCCCTCTGTGCAGGACAACGGGAAACTGAGGCACGGAGATAATTTTGCCCCCAGACCCAGTTCCAATCCATCTTGGATTTGGGCTTCCCAGCAAACTGTCATCAACCCTGCTGGTGTGGGGGCCTGGGCGCTCCCTCGTCCCTCCCCACCCCAGTGTCTCTTGGGAACAGCTGACGGTGGCAGGGGACAGCTGTCCTGTCCACCGGGCGCCAGGCCCAGAGCACCACAGTGCAGGCACCGAGTGCAGCCCCTGCGCCCCACAGCACCGCCATGCGCTGCCACGTCCTCCTCCTCACCCTCTGTGTCCTGGCAGGTAAGGGGTACCCACCATGGGGGGAACGCTGGGGGGGGGGGTACCCGGTCACCTTTGCACTTGGTGGTTTGTCACCCATGGGTGTACAGCACTGTGCACTGTTCCACCAGGCGGTCCCCATGCCCTGCCCTGGAGGAGTCCCTGGGGTTAGGGGGGGAGATGTAGGGGGGACGCATGCCCTCCACTTGCATGCTGGACACTGACACATCATAAGGCATGCACAGCCACAGTAATACACTCGTGGCCGTCCCCTCCCAATGCGCACCCTCCTGCTCCCCCCCCCCCCCCCACATTTTCTGGGGGCCAGGGGGCCCGTCCCGT
>NDXB01014152.1:221934-244259 GCA_002631895.1 Agapornis roseicollis
CCCCCCAACATGTTCTGGGGGCATGAGTGGCCATGCCATTGTCACCCCAGGGTGCCCCCATAGCACGTGCCCTCCCCAGGTGTGAGCTGCAGGAACCAGGAGGAGAAGCTGCTCCAGGACCTCATGACCAACTACAACCGGAACCTACGCCCGGCCCTGCATGGGGACCAGATCATTGATGTCACCCTAAAGCTCACCCTCACCAACCTCATCTCACTGGTGAGAAACTCCCCTTCCCAGTCCCAGGACAGGACAGGATTTGCCCCACAAAACAACTGCAAACATGGTGCAGTGGGCAGAGCAGGGCACTAAAGTCATCTCCCCTCTTCCTTCCCTGCCAGAACGAGCGGGAGGAGACCCTCACCACTAACGTCTGGATCGAGATGGTGAGACCCCTCACCTCCAGGCAGGACACCCCGAGGCCACATTTGCATCTCAGGGTGGTAACCCACAGAGGGCTGCCACTGTAATCTGTACCCTCTTTTGTGGGTGGCCCCAACTGAGCCCATTTTGGGCAGTATAGGACAGGCAGCTCACGAGCTCCCCCCCTTGGGGGATCACTATGCTCCCTCTTTGCTCCCCTTTCCCCAGCAATGGTCCGATTATCGCCTGCGGTGGGACCCTGAGAAATATGACAACATCCAGCTGCTGCGAGTGCCCTCCACCATGGTCTGGCTGCCTGACATTGTCCTGGAGAACAAGTAGGTGATGGGACAATGGGGACATATCCCTGCACAAGGGTTGGCAGCTGCTCCCTGGGCACCGTTTGGGGCTGAGCCTACCCTTTTCCCACCAGCATCGACGGGACGTTTGAGATCACCCTCTACGCCAATGTGCTGGTGTCCCCTGATGGCAGCATCTACTGGCTGCCTCCCGCCATATACCGCAGCTCCTGCTCCATCCATGTCACCTATTTCCCCTTCGATTGGCAGAACTGCACCATGGTCTTCCAGTGAGCACAGGCTGGGCATGTGGGGGCACCATGGCAGGTCATCCTGGGATACAACGGATTTGCATAGCATGTCCTTCTTTGCCCTAAGGCAACACACCCCTGAGCAAACAAGTGCCATCTACCTGTCCCCCCACACCCCATTGGTAGCAGGAGGCACCTTGGCCAAGCCAAGCATCCCAAAGCAGAGCTGGAGGTGGCCACGCATGACCCAGTGCCACACTGGCACTGTTTGTGCATCCAGCTCAGTGCATGCCAGCCTGTGCCACCCCATTGTCCCTTCCCAGGTCCCAGACGTACAGTGCCAATGAAATCAATCTCCTGCTGACAGTAGAGGAAGGCCAGACTGTGGAATGGATCTCAATCGACCCCGAGGCTTTCACAGGTAACACCACAGCCATGCCTGTGGCACAGAGCATCCTCCCAATTGCGGACACCAACAGGCTTGGTACTGTGCTGGTGGCTGCCAAAAGCAGGACTGTGAGGGCTATTAGCAGATCCTGCCATTACATGGGCACTTAAGTCATCAGTGGAGCGGGAGTGTGAGAGAGATTTGTTTTTCTAACCCCCCCAGCTCGGGGCTCTCATCACCTGGCAGCCGCTCCTGGAGAGCACCGTTCCTGGGAGCTTGATTGATGCTGGGAACGTAGCTGTCACGGCCAAACGATGACGTTTTCCATCACATTCTAATTGCATATTGAAGGAACAAAATGCTTTTTGGGCAGCGAGATTTACTTTTTCATTACCAGCCTGAGCTGCAATCTTGACTGGGAAAAAACACTATCACTCCTGCAGACAGCAGGGGAAAAGAGTGTACTGTTATCCAGCATCACGCTCTGCTTCTGCCTGTGGCAGAGCAGGGAGGTGGTGGAACCACCACCCTACATGTAACATCCTGGGGTGTCTACATGCCCCATCCAACAGCTTTTTGGGGTATTTTGCCCAGATGCCCTGGCAAGCTCCATGGGTCTCATCTCCCTTCTCAGCAATTCTAGCACCTTTCTCTGCCTGTGCCCAGCCTGGGTGCCCTTCGGGGCCCATGCTAATTGCCAGCCCTCCCCTTCCTCGCCTTCTCCACACTGGGGGCCTGGCAGACCCAGTGCCCCCACTGGGGCAACGGCACTCATGTGGCACTGGCAGAGAATGGTGAATGGGCCATCAAGCATCGCCCCGCTCGGAAGATCATCAATTCGGAGCAATTCACCCCAGATGATATCCAGTACCAGCAAGTCATCTTCTACCTCATCATCCAGCGCAAGCCGCTCTTCTACATCATCAACATCATCGTGCCCTGTGTCCTCATCTCTGCCATGGCTGTGCTGGTCTATTTCCTGCCAGCTAAAGGTATGCACTGGTGTCATGCCCACCACTGGGGGCACAGGGATGTGCAAGGGGAGCAGTGACAAGCAAGGAAGGGCTCACTGACCTCTCTGTGCCAGGGGACCATCACTGCCATCTTTCCTCCACTCCTGTGATATTTGGGGTGGGGAGAGTGTATTTCCAGATACCCCACAGTTAAAGCCTCATGGCAAGACTCGGCCAGTCCAACTTTGGGGTGGGGACTTTTTGCCAAAGGAGGGCAATGCCCACAACACTGCCATATGCCAATCTCTGCCCTTCTCCATCCCTGGCAGCGGGTGGGCAGAAATGCACTGTATCCATCAATGTCCTCCTGGCCCAGACTGTCTTCCTCTTCCTCATTGCCCAGAAGGTGCCTGAGACCTCCCAGGCTGTGCCTCTCATTGGGAAGTAAGTGATACATGGGGATGGGGGTGCCAGCTCTATTGTCACACTCTGACAGTGGGTTCCCTGAGTGCTGTGCAGCAGCCAGTGCCCACGGACAGGACCCTGGCACAGAAATAACCCTAGCCCACGTGAAGCTGGCACAGGGCTACCACATGCCGTTGTCCCACTGCTGGACCCGTTTCCAGCCCAGGAGAGCACTGAGAAGGATGACAAAAGCTTGTGACCCACACAAGGCCCTGTGCCTCCCCCTCAGGTATCTGACCTTCCTCATGGTGGTGACAGTGGTGATTGTGGTGAATGCTGTTATCGTCCTCAATGTCTCACTGAGAACACCCAACACTCACTCCATGTCCCAGAGAGTGCGTCAGGTACCTGCCATCATTCCCCTACCCCTTACACATGGGGAACTGGGTGGGTATTTGGGCACTGAGACCACATCCCACGCAGAGCAGGGTGGCAGGCATGCCTTCATCTAAGTGTAAGTCCTAGCACAAAAAGGGACCCCCACAGATGTCCCCAAGGGAGCACTCTGTGCCACCAAACCCCTTCAAGCCATTCTGAACATTGGGAGCAGCAGGTGCCAAAGCACCCAGCATCCTATTGGCACAAGGGTACTGATAGGATGCTCCAGGTGATGCAAGGGGACCCAGTCCCACCCATTGCATGCCCCAGGGTGGTGTGAGGAAGCCAGGTCCCCATGAGTGACACTGTTTCCAGGTGTGCCTGCACCTCCTGCCCCGCTACCTGGGAATGCACATGCCAGAGGAGACACCTGGACCACCACAAGCTGCCCGGAGGCGTAGTTCCCTGGGGCTCATTGTGAAAGCTGATGAGTACATGCTCTGGAAAGCCCGGACAGAGCTGCTCTTTGAGAAGCAGAAGGAGAGGGATGGGCTGATGAAAACTGTGCTGGAGAAGATTGGTGAGTGCCCCTGAGGGAGCTGGCATCTCCTCATGATTCCGGCTGATGTGCCAGGCAGCCGGGCACTTACTGGTGTCTGCTGTGCTGGCTCTGCTGCCTGTAGAACGTGGCCTGGAGAGTGGCAGTGCCCAGGATTTCAGCCAGAGCCTGGAGGAGGCAGGACCTGACATCCGTGCCTGCGTGGATGCCTGCAACTACATTGCCAATGCCACACGGGAGCAGAATGACTTCAGTAGCGTGAGTCAGGGCCAGCAAGGAGAGGTACCTGCATGGGGGGCAGAGGGACAACCCTCATCCCCTCCTCATGTCACCGTCAGGAAAGTGAAGAGTGGATCCTGGTGGGACGCGTGATTGATCGTGTCTGCTTCTTCATCATGGCCTCCCTCTTCGTGTGCGGCACCGTCGGTATCTTCCTCGTGGCTCACTTCAACCAGGCACCTGCCCTGCCCTTCCCTGGGGACCCCAAGCAGTACCTGCCGCAGTGACATGCCAGCCCTCCTGCTGCTGGCACCGCGGGAGCCAGGGACTGGCCATCCCCAAACCAGCCTGCCTGGCTGAGATCCCTGTGGCCACACTTACTTCCTGCAAGTGGAAGTAAAGCTTGTGGCAGTCTTGCAAGACTATGTGACATCATTGCTGTATGCCCACCGATGTGGTTAGCCTGCTCAGATAGGCTGGATGTGCCACCTGTGCAGGCTGGCCACAGACCTCTAAGCCACACAGTCCAGTCCCAGCACCTCATAAGTGTGCTAAGAGACAAGACAAAGGAACTGGAGTAGAGTCAGGCATCTGATGGCACATGTACCAGCTCTGGCAACAAAAGCCATATTACCCCACTGCAAATTCACAGCTTCAAGCCCATGGCAAATGAGGCCCCTGGCATCCCTTGCCATGGCAATGGTGCCAACAAGGCAGGAATCATGAATACAGCCCCCCTGTCCTGGGGCAGCTGATTCCTTCCTCCATTTATGCACTGGCCACTGCTCTCGGTGGCAACTGAATTGCTGTGCCTGCTCCCTAGCAAGCAGCTTGGGGTGGGAAGACCTTGGGCCACCAGGCACCCAAACCCCTTCGCAGACAGGTGCCCATCAGTACCTACTCTGTGTGCATCATTACAGGACTCCCTCCCCTGCCAGCCCTTCTTGCCCCATGGGATCATCTCTATCAAGCACAGCCCCTTCCCCCAATCCCAGCAGAGACATCCCCCCAGCATGCCCCCTCACTGACCTCTGGGGGCTCTGTGGCTTTGTCCCTGCTGGTGGGTGAGATACAGGAGGTCAGCCTGGGAATGTCGGCAGGGAGCATCTGCTCCTCTGTGGTCCAGTTAATGGCATCTGCGCCTTGCTCCAGGACATTCTGTTTCCATCAGCCTCACTGTCCCAGCACTGTCTGCCTCTGCTGCTGGAAAAAAACCATCTGGTTACTGCTTGGAACTGGCTCCTGGTGCTGCCTGCCAGAGGTGAGGGCACTGTGGGCACAGATGGAGGAGGGAGGCAAACACTCAGCAGCTGAGACATCACATCTCTTGGACACCTGCAGCTTAGTCAAGGCCCGGAATCACCTTCAAGCTGAGCCAGCCTACTCTTGCTCTCTGTAAGGTGGCTTTTCCTGCCCCATGCCTGGACACCATGGCTAGATTGATCCACACTGGCACCTTAAAGCAGGCAGGGATGGTGCCCACCAGCACAGGCAGAGGTGCCCAAGCACCCTGGTTTGGTCCTGCCTCCTGTTCGCCTGCCTGGATCACTGTCCATGGGGGCAGCCCTGTGGCCATGATCTGTGCAAGGTGAGCAGGACCACAGCCTTCTTGCTGGTGAGTGAGAGCACTGCACAGCACTCAGGTCCCCACACAGCCATCCCATGGTGCTTTTCCCTCTGCAGCACCACAGGTGCTGAAGGAACAGGACACTCTGGCCAAGCGTTCCAAGCCCTGAGAGAGCCAGGAGCCATATGCCACCCAAACTGTAGCACCAGGCATGTCCCCAGCTCCTGGCTCTCCCTCCCCAAGATGCAGAATTGGTGAGCTCTGGTCTGTCTTTGCCTGGCCACTTCCCATTGATTCCTGGTTCCCTGTTGCCAAACTCCAGGACAAGTGAGGTCTGAACAGGGCCAGGTACTGTCACTTCTCCCCACTCCCCAGAGCTGCTACTTCTTTCAGGTGAGCTCTGTTCCTGGCATGGCCATAGTGCACAACTGGAGAGGGACAAGCTCTTCCAGCCTGCCAGGAGCATGCAGCCCCAACCACATTCTCCAGTATCCCAAGCAGTTGCTTTAACCTGTCCCTCCAGAGGTCCCCATCATTTATCACTGCACCAGAAACAAGGACAAAACCAAAAGCAGTAGCTGGGATGTCACAGGTCTCAGGCAGCAGATGTACCTTGCAGGATCTGGTGGGAGAGCACCTTGCATGTCACCTTACCCAGAGCTACCAGGGTGCTATGTGAGGAGTGCAGTGAGAGGGAAAAAGCCCCCTCAGCCACACCATCATCTCTCACTTGACCAGACGTAGCCAAAGACATCCAGGGCCCAGGAGTGCACAGCCCAGCATCACCTGGGCAAAGAAGAGCCCTGGGTAGGGCTCAAAGGTGTTCAAAGACCTCCTGGCTTTCCCAGAGGCAGGGATCTGAGGCAGTTTAAGGGACAAAGCCTTTGGGATAAGGAGAGCAGAGAAGGTCACGACTAGCAACAGATTTGGGGTTCCCACAGTTCCAGGCTTGCTTCCTGAATGAATTGGATCTGAAACCTTTTTCTAGAGCATGGAAGAGGCAGCTTCCCCTCCCAAACAACCCCATGGCTCTCTTTGCACTGTGCTTACTAGCAGGACAGAGTAGACCACAGCCAAAAGTCCTACTCAAAAACCAGTCTGACTCTAATCCCTCTTCAAGACACAGGAGGCAGCAAGCCTGGTGCTTGACACCAATCAAACACCGCTTTTCTTCTGACCTCAGGGTAAGTTGTAGCCTTAAAGATGACAAACTCCACTCCCCATCCAGTTCACTCCATTCAAGGCTGAGCAAGAGGAACCTGTAATGAGTGGCTCCAAATGCTAACCACAGTGGCAGCAGGAGGAAAGGCATAGCCTCCCAGGAAAGGGCTCTTCCACAGCTCATTCGCAAAGTGTATTTAAGGGCAAACACAGCAGGACTGCAGCATTTTCAGATTTAATAGCAAGCCTGCACTCATCAGCACCAGCTTAGACGCAGGGCATCAGAGGCAAGAAGCAGGCGAGTACATGAAATAGCAGAGGTGGACGTGAAGCACAGCTGGGCACAACAACAGGGCTGAAGCCCTAAGTGATATTGTCTGCAAGAAGGTAAATGCGCTTTGAATAAAAGGAGCCTGCAGCTAGTATTCCAGGCTTGCCTTGTGAGGCTATTTTTGCTTAGATTGCCAAAATGTAATTACAGCTAAATCCCCCCTAACAAATACTGGAGAGCAGCAGGGGAGAGTTGTATTTAAAAGGAATCTTAAGTAGCAGCCATAGTAATACCTGACTGTAGCAGGGAAAGCAAACTGTGCCTGGAAAAGAGCATTAGTTGAGAGCTGGTGACAAGCGAGTAGCAAGAGCAGTAAAAGGACTGTGAGATCTCGAGAAACAGAGACAGAAATGCCACCACAATTCAGGGAACTGCCCTGCTCCCTGCCTCGCCAGGTGCCAGCAGGTGCAAACTGCCTGTGTGGTTAGCAGCCATTGCTATCAGTGCTCTGAGTGTTTCTAGAAGCAGCCCAGGGCTGACACCCTCAATGCAGAAAACAAATGCTTCAGAAGACAGAAGATTTAAACTTTTCTCTGAGCCCTGTCTACTTTCAGTCTGGACTTCAACAGTAACATGAGGAATTTGCAATTGCAGTCATGAGGCTGAAGGTCTCCTGGTCCCCAAGGTTGGTAACTGTACCAGACATGGGCCACTAGGCTCTATGGTCACAACCAAATTGGCCCAAACAGCCTCTTCTCCTGGGGGACTGCACAGAGTACATAGGGCAGGAGATGTGCCCCATCTCTGGCCACAGCCTCTCCTCCTGGGTCCAGTGCAAAGGCTCAATTAAAAATAAAAGGCAACTGTGCAATTCCCCAAGGAAAAGGGGAAAAGACCAGAGCTATTAATGAGGACAATTAGCATTGTAGTGAAGCAGAATCAGAGGATAATTAGCTCCTATTTCCGTGGCATTCGAATTGCAGCCATTCTGGCTTTCTAGGCAACAACCCATCAGTCTAGTCTCACCCCAGAACACAGGAAACAGGGGCACTTGCAGCCCCTCTTCTGGTCACAGCTTTTGTGGAGCTGTAATTGCCAGCCTGGGCCATCACACTCTTCTGCTACACCCACTGGTATTCCAGTTTCCCAAGGTGGCCAGAGACTTGAAAAGCTCAGAAGCATCTATGGCCCTACATTCAGCTTTTCCTTGGATTCAGCACAAGGCAGCATTGCTGACTCTCCACCAAGGCAGTGAGAGGCAAGGGAATTAAGTGACACCAACCAGCTCCTTGTCCTACTTTAAAGGAAGCTTGTACCCCTATTCCCGACAAACAGGGCTGCATGCAAGTCACTGGTGACCAGGGAATATGAAGAACTGGCAAAGACAAAGCAAGAATCTCACCTTTTAAGCAAGACATTACATCTATAACTTGTCTGCCCATATAATTTCACAAATACAGCAAAGTTTGGCGACTACCAGCACAAAGGGTGCTTTGTTGCTTCATGTAGGTGGCCAGCTCAGGGGAAGATGTTATATGAAGCTGGCAGAAGCAGGCCTGGTCCCTTCCCACAGCCTAGAGAGATACCATTCTACTGACTTTTAGAGCCAAAAACAAAGAGAGACTGAAAGAAACAAAGAGACCCAATAATTTATTAGCAGAGCTGAAAGGGGGCATTTGAAAACCACAGGGCTGACTCTCAACTGGGAAGCTCCTCCCAGCTGCAGAGAGATTTGTAATACTGGTATCCCTTAGCAGAAGGCTCTGACGTTGTGGCAGAATCCAGAGATCCTGCATACCATGGAGAGAAAGAGCGGAAAGCGCTGCAAGATACGGCCCCAAGGGCACGTTGCTAATTGAAAGGTTGGCCTCCCGCCCCGCTGCTAAAAAAAAGTTTGTGCATGACAAAATCGGCTTCTATTGTCACCGCTGCTGGAGGGCTTCAGATGGATCCTGCCTCCAAGGAGGAGTGCGCCAGAGTGGCCCATGAGTCCCTTCAGAGGTCGGAGGGCACTGGTGGAGACCTCTCAGTGCTTTCAACACGGAGAGAGGAGCTGAGTGCCAACTCTTGTTCTCACAATGTGATTTTTGTGTTTCGAAAGCTTGAGTTATCCCTGGAAAACAGAGCAAAGAAGGAGGTTAAAGGTGTGCATTCCTTCAGGTCACAGCACCCCTCCCATTCCACCCACCATAGCTACCAAGGTTGCCATCCCAGCATGTGGCTCAGAATCACTGCACTTTAAACCTACTAAGCAGATCTGCTTTCTAACTAGGGGTTTTTCACGTAAATCAACCTGCTGCTCCAGAACACTTAAAATACAGGGAGATGCTGGCTCAACCCCATTCATTGGGAAATTAAAAAAAAAAACAACAAAACAGCAAGATCTCTTGCTTCCCAAACATTTGCCCTCAGGGATTCTGCTTGAAGCACAAATATGCCATCAGTCCAACCTCCTCCTGCCTCTGTTCCTCATATTTAGGCTCCTTTTGTCATGCTGTCAACAAGTTTAGCTTTTTGGTCTCTACCTTATAAGAATATTTAACCTGAAAAGGCCATTTCCCTCATGTTTAAATAGAAGAGTTTCTTCAGCAGCTTTTACTCTCATGAGTACAGCCATGTGAGTCACAAAGGCTACTGACAAAGAAGGGACTGCTGGTCCACAACCTTCATTTGTATAGTCCTGCAGCACATGGCAGCAATTGAAGAAGGGGCAGGTTACAGAAATCTGTGTTAATGCAGCAGCAACAGGCAAAGCATATTTACACATTAATGGAAAGGTGGTGTGGGTTTTAAACTCAAATGGAAATAAATGAGATAATTATTTTGCAAGGATAGATTTGGCAGTGTTCCTGTAACAGGGACAGGCAGTAAGTTACCCAAACTAAATACCTAGGGATGCCCCAGCAGATATCACACCAAATTGGCAGAGCTGTGTTGAAGAGCAAAGAGAGTGGCTTCAGAAGCAAGGTGCTCTGCAGGACTGTAAAATCCTGCTTAAACCCTTGAGTTAGCATGGTGTGCTGCTAAGAGCTGCACAGTAGCTTTAACATCACAGCACAGTGCATGCTGGAACACCTCCAGCCGGCAGGCTGGAGGAACAGAAGGAAGTAAAAAAACACTCTTTAGAGAGTTAAACAAGTTACTCTGCTATGAAATGATAGCAAAAACCATGCTGGAGGCCATCTGCATGAGACTGGGGTTTACCTTTGCACTTGCCAGCAAAATAGGCTGTGCTGCTATTTGGGAACATGATTCAGGATTCATTAACTGGATTCTGGTTAATTTGTAACAGTGGTTTGGCTTTCTATCCCTTACTGTATTTTCATCCATACCACCTATCTCAGGAGGATGGCACACCTCAGTTAGCTCTTTCTGGGACAGGTTTCCATACTTCTCCTTTCACCTTCATTGGGGAGCCACAGGCCCTCTGCTCATCTCTACTCTCCCAGCTCAGCACAGGCAATCCAATGTAGTTGACAGCTAAATCAAATCTCTGTTTGCTGAAACACTCCGCATATTTACTGCCTTCTGAAACTGGGATTTCACAAAGTGAGCTGGTTTTCTCTTCTGGAAGGTCACTTGAATGTCATCTAACAATAACAACACTACTAGATGCCTGTGTAAGATTTTGTAACCATTTATCCTCACAAAAAGCCTAATGTGTAAGGAAAGACAGATACGATTTTCACACAATTCTAAACTATGATAACACTGCTTGCCCAAAGCTGTGGAGGAAGTTTTGGGATCCACAGTGGCCCCTCAGAGCATAGCTGTGTTGGAGCAGCTACCCACCACCATGGGGTGGGAACTGGGCAGTGTAATGCTTCCTTGCCAGGCCTCCTGCTAGCCCTTTTTAAAGAGAGGGCCTGCAATCATGGAAGTGGGCACTGGAGGGGAAAAACAATGTGAGTTACGAGGCTCTCAATAGCCCTGAGCTCACCTTGGCTATTTTCTCTGCTTATGGTTGGGTGCCACTACCAGAAGTAGCGGGTGGTTTCATCTCATTAGCCACAGCATTATTTCTTCTAAATACAGTAGCTACTGTGTGTCCTTCCTGAACAAGCTTTTATTGACAGACTAATTTATTCTGCTCCAACCCACTGTCAAGAGCAAAGGCACGTATGCCAAGCTCCAGGCACCTCACTCTGTGTCTATCACATGGATGTGCTTAGCATTCATTTACCACTCCATATCTGCTTATAGTTAACCCTAGGCAACAGACCCAAGCTGAAGACATACCTCTCAGCCTCCTGGGACCAGGTCTGGGATACAAGTGCTTTGCACAGAGGAAAGGCACATTGGCACAATAGCACACAGCACCAAAACAGCAGAAAATGCTGCATGAATGAAGACCATAGTGAATGTTGGTATTTAGTAAAAAAAAAATAAAAATAAAAAATTAAAAGAATAATAAAACATTTTGACCTTTGAGAAAGAGCCAATATCAGAATGGGCCCACCACCAGGCCCAAAGGCAAGAGAACATACCAGCCCATGGGAAATGGGTTGGAAGCTGAGAGGTATGCCACCAAGTCACATAGGAAGAAAGATGAGGCCCTACCCTGGGTGTGACAGAGGGAGGGGGAGCGTTGGATCAGCGACCACTGCTGTTCACCAGGCCATGAAACTCCTCCCAGGCCCTGGCAAGCCAGAGGGAAACAAAACAAAACAAAACAAAACAAAAGAAACAAAAAAACCAGCACTTCAGATCAAAGGCTTCTTAACTTTTAACAAGAGCAGAAACATTCAATGGCGTTTGAAAGGCACTTGCCTTCAGAGAGCAAGGCAATATTCTCTGATAGCCCTGGTGGATAGAAGCATCCTTAAAACCCAGCCAAACATCTGACAGCGCAAGGCAGCTTTAACGTTCTGCACAGACATGAAGCGTTCCCACTGGCTGCTGGCGAGGTAGCCACATTAATACCCAGAGACAGGTAGGATCTTCCCAGTCACAAATGGAATATCCATTTCCTATTGCTAACAAAATAGCTGATGTTACGTCTTTCTGCAGGATTATCACATTCTTTGGCTGGTTAAACTCAGCCAATTATTGGCCTTGTGCTCCACCAGATACCTGTGTACTCAGTAATCCCCCCAAGAGGGGCTTCTTCTAATGCCACACAGCTTAGTTATTAGAAAATTCTTTGATCAGGCAGCAGAATCCAATTCTCATTACAGAGTCTCATTTCCTATTGTAAACCTGCACTGTTAATGATGACCCAGCAAAAACATTACAGCTATTTGAAATGAAAATGTTTTCAGATAAGTTAGAGGGACAGGCCTAATGCTGCATTCCCTGGTGGAGAATGTTAGTGACGGGTGAGGCTAGCAGACTGAGAAATTGCTGTCTGTTTTATGAAGGCAGCATACTGAAAGCCCTCTCAGGGAAAAGATGCCATGGTTAATGTGAGCATGACTATTATCTTCTGGGATCGGAAACACCAAAGAACCTCATAGTTCTCCATGCCCAGCAAAACAGTGCTGGTGCCTATAACACATGCCAAGCCATTTACTGAACCCAGATAGTCCCACGGAATTGGAGGGACTTTAAAGGGAACCCAGGTCAGTGAAACCCAGATCACCCCTGCAGATTTTGTTGCTGGTACCTAGCAGCTCCCTCACATCTTGTTCTTGCATTGCCTCATCAGGCCACTGCAACACAACAGGAAAGTCCCAGAAACGGAAATCCTGTATTACTCAGCATCTGTGCCAAAACCAGATCACCAGCCTGGCTCTTACTTGAGCCTCAGAGTCAAGTTCCCAATCAGCATTTGCAGAAACCTCTCAGGTGTCATATGCTCTTTCCCAGCAGTGTCATGGCTCAAATAAACAGAGAGTACATTGGCAGAGTGCCTATCACTGCACTCCGGAAGTCTGTACACTACATACAGGCGGTCTTCTTGGAAAACCAACAAAGAGGACACAAGCAAGAAGCTTGACACTCAGGTACAGAACTTGGAATTTGTGACACTGCCTTCCCAGACCATAGGACAGCAGATCCCTCTTTTGAAAGCACTGAAGGTAAAATCCAAAAATCACTGACTTCAGCATCACCAGTACAAGCCTGGTGAGGGGCAAAACACTCCAGTTCTTCTTCCCAGTTTAAAACTGATTTGACAAAACTTCCAAGAAGCAACTAAATCTCTATAGCCCCCAAGGCACAGGCTCCTGTGGACTACCAAGATGATCAGCTTGTGTAAAAGAAACCCTAGCTATGACTGGCTAGGTTTTCTCCTCAATCCCCCTCCATCCATGGTAGCTTAAAATCCTCCTCATCTTGACTAGGATGGAAAAGTAACAGCCCCGGGAGCCCTAAAGCTACATGGTATCTCTAACTGACCCTCAGTCATGACCCCTTGAAACCAAAGGGAACTGGATGGAGAAAGACAGCAAAGGGTGCTGCAGATGCAATAGCACAGCACACAGGACATAATGCTGTGGCACATTGGTACACCAGGACAGATCTGCAGCTCAGCTTGATGTACAGCAGTTTGCTGCTTGGAGGAGAAAAACCCCACAAGCAATGTAACAGCACAGAAGGCCCTACATGGGAACTCTTCCCAGCAAGTCTCCCCAGACACAGCACCCTTTAGGGCCACAAAATCTTCCAGAAAAGGGAAAACTCCCCATTTTACCCAGTCAGCGGATGGTACCAGACACTGTGGGTACAGCTGCCCTCCTCCAAAAGAAGGCTGGGGAGAAAGCAGCTTTCGATCTGAAGCCCTCTTAAGCTGCTGAATACAGTTTGGAAAGCTATACAAATCTCCAGCCTTGTCAGAAAGTCTCTGCCTTCATGCCTCCCCTCCAACCTCTCATGCCATATATTGCTACCACACTTCTATCACCCATAAGCACATCTTTTCTCTTTCCCCTCCAATAGTTCCCCCCAAACTTGTAACTTCTGTTCTCCGCACAAAGGACACAAGGGCAGATTATTTGTCAACGCAGTCAATAATTTATTACCCCTTTCAAACCAAGGAGTTCCCTGTTCCAACATCCAATAACATCATGCACACAGTCCTTCAGCTGCCAAGTCCTTCTCACAGACATAGAGAAAAAGCTCTTCCAGCCAAGAATTTTTAAGCCAAGACCCTCATACATATTATAGTCCTAATTACTCCAACTATCTGCTGACTTGACTGAAAAAATCCACCAGGATGTGTCTGCCCTAATGTACCTAAACTATGCTAGCAGAGCAAACTGCTCTCCATTTCGAACTGCACAAGGCTGCCAGTTAGATTTGTCTGGCAGGATTTTATGACCCGTGATGTGCCAAAGGCACAGTGCCAGACAGTCTAAGAGGTTATTTTTATGTATAGACATTTTTAGTACCTTATTGCTATACTGTCTGCACAGAGATCAGATAGTCAGTGAATTGATCCCCAACACTTAGGTTATTCCCAGATAACAGATGGGAAATGGAAACATTAGCAGGCTAAATAAAGCCAGTTAGAGCTGTCCTTCCACACTCATTCCTACTCCACAACTGCTCAGACTTCCCACCTTATTCCCCCCCCACCCCCCCCAGAGTCAGGACCCAAGCAGGGCTCCCTTTAATCCCATCAAGTAAACTGGGATTAAAAAGAAAAAAAAAAAGGCAAAAAGGAGCCACTATCAGAGACCCCAGCAAAAAGAGGAAGAGCAACCACATCCACTTCAAGGGACTTTCCAAATCATCATTGTGCAAGCAGCGCTCGCTGTTTTCTCCAACCACACTCAATCTTTAAATCCTAGCAGTTCCCCTTCAGTACTTCCCTGTGCAGTCCTGCCTCCTTACCATTGCCTTACCCAGCTACAAAAGAAGACAGAGAGCTCATAGTGCATGCTACCCTCACACCAGTCACCAAGGTCTGCCCCTTCTGCCTGCCTGCATGCCTTCTCCCAGAACACTGAACACTCACTACATTCTGCAGGTATGGTGTCCAGAGGAGCACAGCTTCTTCCTGGGTGCTCCTCATGTCCTACCAGACTGGGATTTCTTCAGAGACACTTTGCGACAGGCCTGAAAACTAATAGTGTGGAAAAATCTAGGATAGTCTTCTATCCTGAAATAATTCTTTCACATACCTGGCAGTATCTGGGGAAAAGGCAAATAAGGAAGCCATTGTGACTTTGAAATTAACACATCTGAACTGAAGAGAAATATGAAATAAATATGTTACGGTCACTTCCTTTGGTAAGGGATGGTATACCAAGATAAGAAAACCTTTTACAAAGCCATGGACACTTCTGAATAAAGCATACATCTATGGTGACAGAGAACAATCAATGAATCCATTATTTCAAAGTCCACATCTACAGAAGTGCTCTTAGACTTGCAGCACCTGGAAATATTACTGAAATTGGAGAATGGAGTGATAAACAAATTAAGCCAGTGCTTCTCTCAGGAGAAGAGGACAGCTATCAGATCTGGAACCTCACCACTCTCCTTTAGCTCTTATTCCTGCTCTCAGACTTGAAGACTGAAGGTAAAATGATGCAGCCCTCTAAAGATGGCAACACCCAAAGCAATCTGCCTTCCACTGACAGGCATGAATGTGTATGGGCCTCATTTCCAAATTGCCTAACTTTAGATCAGGTTAACCCTGCCCATGCCATCTGAGATACAGTCAAAATCAAAGATGACAGCTAGGACAGCAGCACTTAGTTCTCCTAAGGTTTTGGAAATTAGCAAGCAAATGGGAAGCAGGGCTATAAAAACAGAACAATTACACAATTAGCTGAACTCTGATGTAAAGAAACAGAGACTTCTCACAAGCACCCCACCACCAGCTTACTGTCTCACAAACACTTATCATCTTGCCCACCACCCACCACTTCCATGGGGATTTCTCTTCCTCAGTCCCCACTTTTTTGACATTTCTCACTTTTTTTGTCATGAGAACCTTGCCCTGCAGACTTCTTATATCACATACCCTTATTCCCTCCATCGGGTATCTGCTTGTTTCATAGCTAAAATACAGTCTGAGGCCATTTCCTCCAACTGCCTGCTGTGAAACAAACCCAGTGCCAGCCCTATTAAGATCAACTGCTCTTCCCATTTATTCAAGCCATCCCATTAGTTATCAGTGGTGACTTTAAAAGGAAAGGATAGTTTTATACCCTGCTCAGCTCTCACTGCAGCAAGCTCTTACAAATAACTGAAGCTTTGTTTTCAGAAAAAGCAGCCTTGCTTTAGAGCTGACAGGACAATCCATTAAGTCACACAGCATCCAAAATATTTCCGGATCAGCCCGCGCAGTGGCAGCCTGCTGTACAGCCACAAGCCTGCTCTTCCCTGGCCTCTGAAACAACGCTGAATTTTCCTGGGATTCCTGCATGGTGCTGCAGGCAAAAGCCCTGAACACAGGGCAAAAGTGTATTGTATGCAAGACAGGCAAGCACTTCATGCTGCAACACTCAAAAAAAAACATAATAAAAAAAATCAAACTTGACAGTGATCGCTTCCCCCCCCCCTCTCCCAACTGCACATTCACTTGCTAAAGGTACCCAAATATTTTCAGTTGCTTCACTGAAACATGACCGGGCTGTGACTACCAATACTCTGTAAAAAGCACAGTGCACCTTCTAAGGCAGCAAAAATAAGAGGGGTTTTTATAACTTCTTTCCAAACCACAGGGAGTCCCACTGTCCATAGCCTACTGTCACTGCTGGACCATGTCACATCCAAGGTTAACAACACTGATGAACAGAACCTATTAAGTGGTCCATTACATCCAAGTGCACCTCTCCCAGTTCACCTCTGAGGGAACAAAGAGAAGTGATTTCTCTCCCAACTACTGAAACAACGTAGCCCACAAAATGTCACATATGTTCTTTTCAGGTGCTCAGCACCATAAAGTCTAAAGTACTATAAATCCCCTGCAACTAAAGAGCATCCAAGAGATTGCTCTAGCTCTTCTAGCAAGATTGGAAATTAATACACACTAGGTTGACCCTTCCACTCACTGGGATTTAGCAGCTTGTCAGTATCACAAGCAAGAAAAAGGACAAACACTGGAAAATTGCAATGAAAGATCTGCTTATCTAGCTAAATGCACAAGCCCCACCAGTGAAAGCAGAAAGGACAGAATGCTGAACAGCTCCCTGGAATAGCTGTGAAGCAACAGATACTTTTCAAATGCAGCTTGGCAGCACCACCACTTTCTGAAACAAAGGGACTGCAGCCTCACTGGCAACACATGAAAAATGGTGTCTAAAAATGATTTAATATGAAATGCATCATCACAGAAGGAATATATAAAACCTGAAACACAGGGCTCAGGATCCACAGTGAGGGGCATGCTAGCAATTTCAACAGAAGTGTTCATTTACAGTGTGTCAAAAGCTAATCCAGGTCAATTCACTACCTAGAAGTCAAGGTTTTGAGAAACGCCTGTTCTTTTCTTGCTAAGCATGCTCCTTTCCCTGAAGCACAATCAATGCCAATCAAACCCCGCACATGAGCAGAGCTCTAGTGGAGAGATGCAGCCCATACAAATGAAAAATGCCATGAGCCCCCCTAGAAAGGCAGCTCTTACAAAGCCTACAGCCCAGCTCTTCCATTAGAGCTTTTCATAAAACACAGACAGAGTGTGAATATGGAGAGCTGGCTGGAAAGCCCTCCCGAGTCATAAATCACATGGTACATGCACAGCATAAGTGGAGTTTATTCATGATGGACAGTATTTCAACAGGGCTTGATAGATGGGTGAGGAAAAGGAGCCAGACTTCATGGAGGATAGAACTAGTTACACAAGAGATTCTTCATTAGTGAGAGAACCTTAACAATATGAAGCATAGCCAAGCAGAGTTAGACTGATAGCTGGGGCTGTCCTGCTCTTCTCTGTCAACAAAGCAGGCACTGTCACCTCTCTGCAGCTGCTGCCACTTGCTGCCTGCTGGCACAAGGCAAGAAAGGCACAAGCAGTCGGTCCACACAGCAATTTCACTGACAAGCAGTTCTGGTCTGAATTTACACCAGTGCCATTAGAAGGAGATGGAGGACTGCACTGCAATCAGACTGCTGCAGCTCAAGCGAGGCAACGGGGGGAAAAAAAAGGCTCTTGTGATCCCTACATGGCAGAAGGTTAATTGCTTAGCTCTACTTCACTAGGGCACCACCAAACGAATTTCTGACTACCCCTCCTACCCACAGAAGAATAAGCAGGAGACAAGCCAGTATGCTTCTATTTAAGAATTGCTCCCATCTGTAGTCTGAGCTACTAAACTTGATTCCTCAAACACCTGTTATTCTTGGACAAGTTCATTTTACACCATACATCAGCAGAACAGAATGAAACTTTTGCCCACAACATCGGATGCACCGTCACTCACGGACTGACAGTTGTCAGAGCAAGAACAGTCACAAACATTTCTATAACAGCATTCTCTGCAATAGGAGGTGCTGGTGGCTATAGCTTATAAGGGAAAAGACTAACATCATTTTCATTCTAAACTTGTTATACAAACCACCACCACAGCTTAGGACAGTTGGCTCAGTACACAGCTTTCACTACAGAGACTGAGAGAAGTCACATACCTCCCACCACAAAGCCACATCACCACACTCCACAGTCTGCTACTGCTGAACAGCAGTAAAATATTCTGCTGTGTGTCCACATGAGCACTTCACTATCTCAGAACATGGACAGAGAGTCGATAGTGCCCTCTCCTGGCACGCAGTGCATGAAAAATGTTACCGGTAAAATCATGAAAAGAATCACCTCCTTCTCGACACACACAGGAAAGAGGGAGGGCCATATGGAACACCGAGTGCCTACAGGCGGTTAAACAAGACCACTGCATCTTATGACCCACACTCAAAACTGGTTACAACTGGAAGCTAGCTGTCTGCTAAAATCAGGACTGATCTCAAAACTGTTTGACAGCACACTGATGGTAGAATCATTATGTGGAGAGGACAAACTAGCATAACAGAAGTCATGAAAGGTACTTGCACCGTGATTGAGCTAGGCAAGATCACTGCTCTATCAATGTCTTAATTTTTTTCACCTCATTTTTTTCTGGGTACACCTTTTCAAGTGTTAATTTAACGAAGTATACTTTAATATGAATTTACTAATCAGTGTATTGGTTTATAATACATCTAAGAAAAATAAAAGGAAAAAATACATTATTCACCTCTAACTAATACCTATATAAGCAATCTTTTGTCACTTTGTGGAATATAAAAGTCACCCTGAATGGCTTGGTATGGTAAGCTATAATAGGTTTATTTAAAAATACAGCTGTCCTCTCTGTGCACTGTGATCTTCTAGTCTTGTTAAAGAGCCTCTGTCACCAGGGCCTGGAAGACTTAATATATGACATTTATTATGATTAGAAATCATTTGTACAGCACTGTAAATTCACACAGCACTTTCCCAAGACCATTTGTAAGTCTAATGGCACTATAAATCCCCGTTAGCTTCCGCACTTTATTCCCCAGAATCTCTATTTATTCAAATTATCTTGTCCCCCCCAACTGCAATCTTGTCTTTGAATACATCGAGTGACAGTCCCACACTGGGCTGCCCATCTCCCAGTGACAGGCTGGGTGGATTGCTAAAAGCGCCCTGGACTATATACTTCAAAATAAGGTTTTACTGTTAGAACCAAACACCCCTAACAGCAGCACAATAATGACACAGATATTTGGCTTTCAAAGAGCAGTGGCGATAAATGCTGCTGTACATATTACTGTTCGCAGTGAACAGCCCTAACGCACATGAGTATTTCTTTCAATTCTTGTGATCTGCATTAAATTGCTCAAGCACGCATGCAACCAGCAGCAGGCCCTCCCCCCACCACCACACGTACTTGATGCTATCGGTGTGTGTTTTATATTCCATGATGGTGTTGGGAGGTAGGTTGAGCACTCTTCGTAATGTGTCGCGTATCCGGGCTGTCGTGGCTTGGTCGCTGGCTGTCTTGTTCCATATGGAGATAATATCCTCCTACAGAAGAGCACATGAGGGGTAAGTAGATGGTATTTTTTGTAGCCCTGCCAAATGGAAGTACATGCCACTTCTCTGAAGTGCTTACCTGGAATCGGACAGAGACCACTGCCCCACAGATTTCTTCCCCCACCATAAACTGTTCTCCCAGCATTGCCAGAATGAGATTCTCCCAGCATCGTGATGCTAACCCCTTTCGCAAGCGGATAATCCATTTACCACCATTTTTGTTGGCATCATCCTAGGAAGAGCAACAAAAAAAAATCAATTTGTTTTCTTCTATTTTTCTGCTTCCCAGAAGACAGCAGAGCCACAGACAGGAGCAGATATTGACTGGGTGGCACAAGGGACAGAGTAGAGGTATTTTCAAGCAAAAGCATTTCACCTCTCCCCATAAAAACAGAGACAGAGGTTTACCATTTACTTTGAATATGAAGTATTTGGAACAATGAATCTGCATTCCATATGAACCTCTATGCACTGAAGACTTGAGCTCTAGTGTTCTGATCCCATTAGCAAACATTAACAGCAGCCTACCAATCTGCATACAGAACCAGAGGCAAGTACCCTAAAACTATTCCTAAATGCAAGACTGACTCTCCCTTTGACAAGTTCCCTGTATATGTAGTTGTGCTGGTAAACCAGGAAAAACCCCTCATCACAGAGCATGGAAGAGAGGGAGTTTGCAAAGTGATAGTTAAAAGCAAGCAAAAAGTTGATAAACCCCTTCCTTCCACATTTGCAGAGCAGGCTCATAAGTTGTGTTAACCCAGAAAGGATCAGGCCACTCTCTAGGAATCACTGATACTACCACACATCATACAGCTGAATGTTTGTTGCAGACTGTGGTGACCCAGAGAAATAAGCACAATGAGGAGAGAGTATGCTAGGTACCCAGACCATTGCCTCAATATTGTGATTCCATATGTTGCACCTGAAAAATTGCTGAAAACTGCTACACACTCCCCTGCTTCACAGAATGCACACCTACATCAAACACCAGCTCCTCCTCTGTGCAGAATGCTGTGACTTTCTCTTGTACAACACCGTAGCTGGACAATCTTACAAGGTGAGAAGGGATCAAATTCCAACCAAAGCCAAAGACAGAGAGGTAAAAACAAGTCAAAGGGGTGGCAGTTAGGAAGTGAAAGGGAAGACAGGTCTAGGACAGAAATAAAGGGAAGTCAGGTCTAGGACAGAAATAACTCAGATGAGGCTGCAGAACACAGGACATCTCTGGCCAAACCACCAGCCAGCCCCTCTGCCAAGCTGGGACAACACCTTGAAGATGCTAGGTAAAGCAGCTCGACCCTTCTTAAAGAAACAAACTTTTACGTTAGCCTTACAGCTTTTCTAGGGCTGAGATAAAACTAAATATTTGAGTGCTCTCAGAGGCAACAAGTGCTAACAAAGCAATTCTGGGCAAACATGGAAGTGCCAGCCTAACAGCAGCATTTACCAGACTCTTATTTTTCAGGTATGTGCTAAAGCCTGTATTGAAAGTGGAAGGCACCAGCTTGAGACAAGCCTCAACACATGTCAGCAGCCACATGCATACTGAAGAATCCAAATCAACACAAGTTCTAGGAATGGGATATAGTCCCATGAGATGCAAACTATTTTCTGATTCAGTGTCCTTGTTTTCAAAGTTGTGAACATCACAATCCAAGAATTAAGCTGTCAAGGCTACAGCCTTTAAGCAGGGAGTTGGGTTTAACTCCTCAAACTTTCCACAGTGACTAACGGGAGTCAGAATAGAAATGGTATTGCTCAAAATATTCCAAAGGTGGTTTAAGCAGGTTCAAGGCTAGAAAGAGAACAGGGATCGGAGGCAGATGCTGTACGGTGTGTTTTATGGTTATTGTTAGTTTTCTTTCAGGTTAAACAAGCTTTGGTTCAGTCAAGCATTTGATTTCCCTTTACCAGAATAATAATAATCTGCAGCCCAGTAAATCAACCAGGGAACATTATGCTTAGTGCTTCTGACTTCACCCAGAAACAGCACAGATGGATCCAGAAAAAAGACCGGAGCTACATGCAAGCATGTACGTGCCTATAAGAATGACAGTAAGTAAGGATTAGTCTGGAAGAGAAAGTAGCATGAGCAAAGCCCTAAAAAGCCAGCAGCAAAGAGAAGGCCAGCAGCAAGATCCCAGAGCCTTTTCTATAAATACAAAAAGGGAGTGGGGCCAGAAGCAAAATCAAAGAATCTCTCCACCTCCATCTTAAAATGGCTACAGAGAAATGCTTTACAGAAATTCTGGAATCATTAACTTGTGGACTCTCTGGCTGACACACTACCAGAGCAGCTCAGGAGGAGTCCAAAGAGGGTTAAACGTTTCATATAAATTGTATTTGCAGTAACTGGCTATAAAACACCTTGCTTAGAATAATTGCCAACTAGGGTCACATATAAATTTCTCAGGACCAAGCAGCAAAATTAGGTACTTCAGAGCAATACATAAAATTCCCATATTGTGGATGGTACTGGCCATTGCTGGAAGCAAGCCAGGAACTGGAAAAATTATTTGCTGGGCAAAGATTTTTTCTTTTCTTTTTTTTTTTTTTTTTTAG
>NDXB01014152.1:244415-264745 GCA_002631895.1 Agapornis roseicollis
TAGGTGCCCTGAAAAAAAAAAAAAAAAAGGCAAATTAAGGGCTAAATCATCTTTCTGTCTGCAGCTCTATGCACAGGTGTAGACTTTTAACCACATCTACCTCTTCCTGCCTTGCCTGAAAAAAAGGAGAATCAGTTTCTTATAAACTTTGCTGAATTCCACTTACAGAGGTCCAGCCCTTATAGAGGAAAGCCCCACACTGCTGTCATCAGTCAAAGTTATAATAAAGGGCTGTCAGGAAGCAAAGAGCTCAGCTGGGGTCCCCTCTTTCTTTGGCTCCAGGTAACAGGTCCCAACCAGCCTCTGGACCCACAGGCAAAGGTAGTTCTGCAACCTGTGGGGGAACGCAGCTAGGATTTCTCTGCACCTTCCCTCTCTGCCAGCAGAGCAGTCACAGGACTGCTAGTTACATGGGAGAGTACTGTTGACAAGTTTACAGGAAACCCAGAAGAAAGGACTGCACTCAAGAGAAGCCTGGAGTGCCACTTAATGACAGGAGTCCTTTCACTATAGAAGACTCCCTCCAGAGTGCTCTGGGAAAATATCAAGGCAGAAATGAAAGCTCCAACTCACCTCCCACATAGGTTTGATCCCTTCTTTGAAAAGATGGAAGTCACTATGGCCTGTCAGGTCCCCAGGACGTACCATGTGACTGTAAAACCTCCAGAACTGCTCCACCTGCAATGACATGAACCATACATGAGGCTGCTCAAACTATTCACAGTCAAGATTCCTACAGAAACAGGATTCCCTTTCTTTAACAGCTGGCCAGAACCACTTCCACTCTTCCACTTTCTTGTCACAAGAGTGTTGATTGGGATACCCAGAAAGCAGTAGTAGGATCAGAGGCTGAGTGCATGTTTCCAACTGGCTCTGTTAGCAGATGACCACTTGAAATATTCACCATGTGTCTCCAAAGTCACCTGATGCTTGTTTGAAGAAATCTGTGCCAAGACAACTGCTGCTCTGGAGAATAGTTGCAACAGATCTTATAAATCCTACTGGTCAAACTTCCAATCAGTAGATCAGCTACCTTTCTACACTACACACATTAGCCCTGCATTAATCACTGCTCTCTGCAACTATGGAGACTTCAGGAGCGCTCAAATGAGATATTTTTTTGCATTTATTTTTACTCTATCCAGGTTTTAAGACAAAAGACACATTCTGGTGCTGGTTTAAGATCTTAAGAAACCATTTAGAACTTTGGTTGAAACATTCCTTTTGCAATCTGCCATGGTTAGCCACTTCACTTTGACCTATTTCCATTCTGGCACTCCTGTGTTTACTACAGACAATCTGGCTGGAAGGCAAGGGAATTACCGTTTCTAATTCTCAAAAATAACATACTTAACCTTTAAGATTCTCTGGATAAGAAAGGATTTTAGAGAGGCTGGATCTGTAAAACAAAACAAGGCACTGGAAGACATTATACTAATTTCCATATTTTAAGAGGATTCCAATCTGCAAGTCAATAGCTATTAAGCTGACCAGCAATGAAGCTGGAGGGGCCAAACACCATTCCAAGTACTTTATCAGAGACCTTAATGACCTGGTCAGCACTTGGAATTCTGCTCCAATCTCTGACCTCTGCCACCCTGGCATGAATTTGCTTTTGTAGCCAATAAAATTATGAATCAAGACTGAGGTGGGCTCAGAAGCAATCTATTTTTGTCAGGCAAATCCAAATACACTGTGGAAATTATCTTCTTACATCGAGTGGATATGCCCTCTAGTGGTTAGCACTTAAAAGCTTTCAGAGCTTTCTACTGAAAAGAATAAATCTGAATGCAGATTTAGGCTCAGATAATTATTTCAAAAGCTTGCTCTTCCTCCTCCTTAAAGAGAATTTGGAACCAAACACATTATCAGATCTGAATCTCTCTCCATCCTAACTGAAATCTAGCAGTTCCAACCTTTAACAGCACCCACAAACTCTTTGTAGCAAGAGGCAGACAGCAGAACATGTTAATATTCTTCCTCTGAGGAGCTAAAAATCAATGTTAAATCTACACTGATTTAACAGACTGAAAATTTACACTCAATTTACTTTAGGAATAAACAATGACAAAGAATCAAAGGGGAAAAGGAAAGCTGCTTGCCTTTTAATAAACTTCACGGTAACACCTAACTGCATCTCAGTCATCACTTCTAGACAGAAAACAGGTCACCAGCTGCTTGCATACACACCTCACCAGATGCTTTTTTCCAGACACACTGGTGGAAATATGGGCAGGGGAGAAGTGCATGTGGGGAACTGTACAGTCTTTGCTTCACACCTATACTGCATCCAGAAAACCTGTTCCTTCCTTCTCTTGCTTACCTGTCAAGTTCCGCTACAGTTAGCAGTTTTAAACTACAATGGAGTTCTTTTAATTTTCTATTATTATTTCAGCTACCACCAATACTGCAGGCACAGATGGCTCGCACAGGGCAGAGGAGAACTGCTTAAGACATATCATCTGCTGAAGGTAATTCAAGACCCATACGTAAGTCATGGCATATCATTCACTCTCCTCTTGTTGCTCCTGACAAAACAGAGAGCACAGCCTGCATGTACATACTCCTAGCACACAGGGAGCAAGCCAGCCACAATGACCACGCCATGCCCAAGTGCACAGGGACAACAGGGATATACTCACGGAGGCAAAGGTGCCAATCTGTTTGATGTTCTGTTCATAACTCTGTGAGCTGGTGGGTCTCCCGGGTGTTCGTCTGGAGTACCAGAAGGTATAATTATACTGCAAAGGGTGCTCAGCTGGCCCTGGGACAACAGCCTGAAAAACAGAATAGCTTGCTTTACCCTTATGACCCACTCTAAAAGCAGAACAGGAAAAATTACATTTGTAGCATCAGAAGCCCACATGTTCCTGCCTTCACAGGCTATAAAACAAGCAACTAACCCTCATTTTTTCAGAATCTCTGATAATTGTCTGAAATGGATGATTAGGCTAGCAGCAGCTGACTATTCGAAAGAGTATTAGAAATCTTCAGCACAGAGAAGGCTAAGGAAATAATAACTTGAGTTCAGAAAAAGGCCATAAAAAAAAGGAAATCCCATAACTATTAGAGACATTATTACTAAATTTCCCTTTAGTCCTTAATTGTGCCTGTCTCAAAGGGAAAAAGACAAACTAAAAGGGCAATGCAAGAGTTTTAACTATTTCAAATTAAGAAAAAAAAAATTAAATCCCCAAACACACTCTCTCTCTGTGAAGAACAGAACCCATTTATACCAAACCATGATTCAAAAGTAATTATAACTCTTTGGTGACACCAACTCCCTCAAGCAACCAACACCCTAATACTCTGGGAGGATCAGTTTCAGAACTCGTTATGTCAGCTTTGGCAGAACCCATCACTAGCAGTGGGTAGTGATCATTTTTCAATTTCCAAAACACCCATTTCTGATTAAAAACACTCCCCATGAGCACAAAAGACTTCAATGGGAACTCACTGACCAGGAGTCAAAACTGCCATTAAAAGAAAAATGAACCCAAAAGCCCTTCTCTTATATCACTTGATGTTGTATCAAAAGTTACTAGGGCTTACATCTCTACTCTCCCCTTGTCGGTGGTAAGTTTGTAAGGACTACATTACTCTAGACAGTTTTCCTAAGAACAAGATTAAAACAATAAATGAAAATAGGATGGATATATGCTTCTTAACTAGGCTACACTGCACATACAGAGACTCACCTTAACAGTCATTACAACAGTGGCACAAATACAACCTGGTAAAACAACTGCAAGCCAATATTCCCCTGTCAACCAGCCTTTCCCCTACAACCTCTTCCAAAAATTTTTTTTCTTGTTTAAATAAAGCTTTATTTCCCATTTTTATTCAAAAGCCAGGCAGAGTACAAGCTGCGTTTGTGAAGGGAGCATTCACCCCTTATTCACCCACCTCCAAAACCTACAGTAAATTACCCAAATGCTAACGTAGCCCCTGTCTTCATTATAACAGTAACAGAGCATTACGCTACCGCAGCCCACCAAGACATATTTTCCTTATCCCCAAACTGAAGACTGACTGTAGCACACTAACATCATGCCTTAGCAGTGGAATGCAGATGCCAGCACTGTACCTTCCTCTTGGTGGTACTCTGTGGCTTCTCTCGATCATTCTTTTCCTTCTCACTGTCTTTCTGTGTGTTGTTCTCCTCATTCTGGTCATGGTCTCCACTATCATCATCTTTCAAACTGATAAAAAAACAGAACAAAGAGAGTGAGTCTTACACTGCACAGCTGAGGAGGTTTATACCAAGCCCCAGCAGCCTCCGTTTCTTAGCTTCTCTGTAGTATAAGGGCTACCAGCGTTTGGAAATCTACACTTGACAACCCCCAGGGTAAAATCTACTCCTGCTTTGCACACCCAGACTCCATCACAGGCATCTCGACACATACTTTAAAGCACAAGCAAGTACCAACATGCCTTTTTAGAGCAAACTCAAGCAGTCCGAACTAGGCATTCATCTGCCACAGACACCCCCAGCTACTTGTCTGGATCCCTAGCTACTCAGGAAGTAAACACGGCAGACCTGTCACTGTAACTTTGCTGACTCGCTCCTGCCCACCTCCCCACGCCCCTAAGCACGCAGAGACAGCCCCTCAAGCAAGCAGACACCTGAACCCCACGGGTCCCTCTACCCACCCCATTCCTTGCGGAGGGCCGGAAAAGAAGAGGGGAAAACGGGGCCAAAAGGCGGCCCGCCGCGCTGCCGTGCGCGCTGAGCGATGCTGCGCCACGAGCAGAGGCTGGCGCCGCCGGACCCCTGCCCCCACCCCTCGCAGCCAGGCAGCGCCTCCTGAGCAGGGCCGGGCCGGGCTCGGGGGGGAGGAACGGAGCTGCGCGCGCGGCCCCGTGACTCATCGCATCCGGCTCAGCCAGCGCCGAGCCGGCGGGGAGGGGAGCGGCCGGTAGGACGCGGGGCCTCGCCGCCCTCCGCAG
The DNA here is from genome assembly GCA_002631895.1 of Agapornis roseicollis. NCBI lineage: Eukaryota > Metazoa > Chordata > Aves > Psittaciformes > Psittacidae > Agapornis > Agapornis roseicollis. Next base: position 249,366 of record NDXB01014152.1, read on the forward strand.
CGGTGAGGGGGCACTGGGGACAGTCACACCGCCAACTCACGCGTCGAATTTGTTGTTCATCGTCGCTCGCTGCCGCCACCTCCGCCCACCTCAGCGACTTCCGCCCCGCCGAGTCCGATCTCCAAAGCCTTCCGCCGCTTCCGCCAGCGGTGCCCCGCGCTTCCCCACGGCGCCATAAGTACGTCGGACGACGGAAGGGGAACAAGCACTCTCTCGGTTGCCGTTTGAGTGCAGACTCTGTCGGGATCCTCCCCTTGGGAAAGCCGCCATCTTGAGTGTGGTGGGCGGGCAGAGCCACCATGTTGGGTGTGGCGTGAGGCGACGTGTGGCGCCGAGCGGCCGCCTCGCACGGCACGGGAGCAGCCAGCGTGCCGTTTTATTCACGGAGTTCATTTGTCTCTGGTAGATACAGTTTTAGGAGTCAAGCAGGCACTTTTTAAGGGGCCTATCCAACTTTTCCCCTCTGGAGACAAGCAAGTCCCAGCCCAGCCACCATCCCTATCTTTTCCCTTCACTGTATGGTGAGGGACAGCAGAAGTCCTGTACAGGTACGACTGGGGGAGGTCATCAGTGTCTTTCACTCCATCGATATCAATGACTCATTGCTATGGCCGCCGATGCTATTTGTCTAGCATGAGACATGGGTGGAGTTCAGGGAAAGGAAGCTACCATACAAGTGAAGAGCCTGCAACACTTGGAGCGGCAGATGGTAAGGGACAGTTTATAGACGGCAGGGGAGACTGTCCCTCCTCCAACGTTTCCTCACACTTCCAGAATCCACTCCCAAGCTACCCTTTGTGCACAGAATCTTCTCATACTGTTTTGCAAACCTCTAACCAATAATTTCTGCTATCTAGCAGAATTACTACATGGATTTCTGAATGATGTAGTTTCTGTTTCTCCAACAATTTGTGATCTGGAGAGCAAATCCATAACCTGTAGTTCAGGACTATGAAAGAAGGATATTCAACGTATGTAAGGTACTACATGTCCATGTTACTATACCGTCCAAGTGTATTTTTTCTTGCAAAGCACAGCAATGTAGCGCTGATATTCCTGTTTTACTCTTTGGAAGCAAAGGCAATGTGTGTCTCAGCAACATCCCCAGGATCATAGCAGTATGTCAGAATGGGAAAAAAAGGGGTCACCCAAGTCTTAGGCTAAGTATCGTTACCACTGGAACACCATCCTGTTGTTTTATGGGCTCAAACCTGTGTTCATAATCTTAGAAGACATAGAAAATAATTTAGAAATAAATACTAGCAGAAATAGTTTAAAGGTTCATAAAGAATTTCCTAGTTAGTTGCAGTTACACGTAAATGGGATCTCTGTTTTCTGAAGATCAGCAGGTTACGAAAATATTTCAGGAAAAAATGTGCTATGCAAATTGTTTCCAAAATCACCACCTCCATTTTTTTCTATGGAGATAAATAAAGATAAATAAATGTAGCAGGAGATCAGATATTAAGAAAGTCTTGGCCTGTGAAACAGTCACTGTAGGACAGCTGTAGGTAATATTGAGGATTGCTCTTAACCTGCAGAAAAACAGTGTAAAAGCTTCTCTGTTCATAGCTTCCACCTTGTCTGTGAAATGACCGGGGTTAAACTGTCAAGGATTCTCCCGCAGCTCTTGATTATACAGGGTAGAAAATATGTTGGGGAAAATTAAGGGGCCCCACTGAAAGACAAAATGAACATACAAGGATCTTCTTCACAGAGCCAAAAACTAATGGCTTGACTTAGACTGCAAAGATATCAATTGCTCACTTGAAATTGCCCAATGCAAGTGCCAACTAATTATTCTGGAGTGAAAAACAGGGTCACACTGTACTATCTCCTACAGAATGGCTTATTTAGAAATTATTAGGTGCTTTTAAAGAGTTATTTTAGAACACCAGAGGATGCAGTAATTACAGTAATCAGAGACTTCGGGGAAAAAAACCCAAACACCACTGAACCACAGGCTCAACACTGATCAAGACCCCTGACTCTGATCTTGATTTTCTCAAAGACATGTTCCCCTACAGCCACATAGATATTATTCATTGGGAAGCCAACCTACATGAGGTTGGGTATGGATTTAAAGCACTCTGCTGATACAATAAATGTATATACAGACACTGCTATTCTAGAATTTCGGGGGGGGGTTATATATAGCTTGTACCATTTAAAAGAAGCCTAGAATCATTATACTGGTACCTTTAGACTGATCTAACACTTGAAATACTGTATATTAAAATGATAAAAGTAAACTGTATGGAAAAATGGTAAAGTTGTGCAAAAGGAGAGGTGTACAGTTTTATTCATATTGTAGGATGTAGATAATGTCCAGCATCCTATTCAGAGAGAAGAGTTTTTCAAAAGCTGTTCAAACTCACCTTTGGATAGTTTTGCAACCAGGGACAAAATATAAGAGAGATCTATTGCTTGGCTTTGCTCTAAGGATTGTCCCCAAACCTTTGTGGTGTTAATATACCTTATTGGCATTAATATCTCCTTAGTAATAGGGAAGTCTTGCAGTGTGGTATCCTGGGTACTCATAAACCTGGTGCTGCTATAACACATAATCTCATTTAGAACTGCAGTTGCATGTAGCAGGATCACTTGGTTCTTATGTTTAGTTCCACAGGATGGACAAGTGACAGCATCCGCCTCTTCTTGGATTTGTTCTGCAGAACAAAAGGACTAATAATGAGTATTTACAAAGGTATCTGATGTGTAGACTCTATGCCAAAATTCAAAATTCCCAAGACACCTTATGTTGCAGGTTTAGGGCACTTGATTCAAATGCATTTTGTCTATTACTCTGCCGTGAGCAAGGACAGAGACATGTATAAGTGTGGGTACACATATTTTCACCTTGTACTTCCAGATGCACCATCACGGAAAGGTCAGCATAAGGTGATGGTGGTGTCTGAGCCCACTATGAAGAGATACATGATCTCTGAGATCTGTGATGTAGAGGGTGGGTCATCCTTTGCCTATAGATATGAGACAGACAACAAGATTTAAGACTGTTTTAATAGCATAGCGAATCTCAATCAACAGAGCTTCTTTTCATCACAGAGTGCATACGAAGCTGATGAAGCTGGTAAGATAGCAGCCATGTAGCTCTGTTAAAAAATAATCTTGCTGACTGAGGAAGACAGCGTACAGTAAGTTTTCTTTCAGTCTAGGATGGAACAACATTACTCTCTCTGTGCTGGCTGCCAAAGAACACAACCTCAGCACCTTCAAAAAGTACTTTGCTTTAGAGGTTGAATTCAAATGAAGAAATAGCTGAACAGGATCTCAGGAAGAAAAGGAAGTAGGAGTGCAGCTGCAAATGTCTTAGCTACAAGCATTTTAAATATGTTGCAGCTGCACAAGAGACAACTACTTGTTGCCTTTAACATGAGAATGGGCCTGTAGACAAAGAAAGCCAGGAATGGTTACAGGGGGATCAGAAGTGAGTGCTGGTTTTAGCAGAGTTAAGAGCTCTTCTTCCTCTCTGTACATTGGCAAACAACCATTTAATGCCACAGCTCACTGAGAAATGCTGTCAAGCTTTGATAACAGTTACAGGGAGCAGGTCAGTCCTTGCTTATCCAAAGTCAAGAGGTGCCATGGAATTCTGACATGGCCTGGAAGCTTCTGGGCGGCCTCTGGCACATGGCAGTCTCTGTACAGAAACTGTGTCCAAAAAGCACATCAGCAATCATGTTGTTGATGGAAGAGGGGAGGGGGACAGAGAGATCCATGCTGATAAACATAGGCTGTTTTGTTTATACTGAACTCCCATCCAGCCTGCTCTTGATTTGCATGGGATTACAGAAATAGCTGAGCCTGCAAGAATCAAGATGCAGAAGTCCAACTAGGAGACTGTTCTGCAGGCACCTTTATAATGAATGAAGAAAAGAGTCCATCCTATAGAAAAGTGCATAATCAGCACAATTTAGGAGTCTCCCATCTATCACTTTCTCCCATAAAGGATTGGCATGAAAGCAGTGAGTCAGGCGTGATGTTCCAGTCAAGGGCAGAATGAACTGTGAAAGCATCAGCTGTGTAAGCCTCCCATCAAACCTACTGCAGAAATTGCTACTTCCAGTAGAAAAAGCAGGGTTGGCAACAAGGAGGATGAACCCATGTCATCACAATCACCTACAGATCTATGTTTCACCTCTTTCTCTGGCAAAGACCTCAATCAGGCAGCAAGCCAGGCTTTCAGGCTTTTTTTCCCTAGGACTAGGTTGCTAAGAGCCATCAGGTTGAAGTGTCTCTGCTCCTTTCAGGTGTGCCCATTGACAAAGATATGCTTGCACCACAATGGGGAAGGACTGGACAGAAGTATGGAACTGGCACCTCCATAAGCAGGACTGGTGCAATTGTAGTGGTTCCAAGATGCACCATGAGTTTGAAAGACTCCCTAACAGTATTTATATGGGAAATCAGAGGTGTTGATGCTGATTTTTTCACATCTACTTTACCATTTCTGTGGGAAACAAGTTCCATGCCTGTCTCATTTTCTGCTTCTTTGTCTAGAACCATGCACTCAAAACATGCTGGGTCCTGCTAGCTGATATTTTTACAGTTTTACATCTTTTAGTGTGAAGACTTCTTGGTAACATGCTCAGTAACCAAGAACTGACCAGGCTATGCAAGTAAATGGGAAACACAAGTATTTTGTGTGCTGAATGTATATTCAGGGCCCAGCATGAGAAGGACACGGAGCAGTGGTTCTACTACATTCATCTTGCTGCCAAAAGCATCTCATCTTGAAAAGAGGCATTAAGAATAGATGAGGTCATTGTACCAAACTCCATTCTCTGAACAGCTTGTTCTGCTAAAAATATTTCAGTACACACAACAATGGAAAGTTCTGTAAGGGCCTCCAACAGCATCTCTAAAAAAAAGATGCCACAGGTTTCTCACAAAATTATTCTGCGTGCCCAGGGCATCCTTCACTGCTTGAAACACATTCAGCTTGTATCAGTGGTGTTTTTCTCTCAGAGTGTGTATGTACTACCATACATCCTGGCCACCCAGAGAAACAATAAGAGACATGATGACATACAGATATGAGGCATTTTCAGAGAGTCCCTTCCACATCTTAGTGGTACTCTTATGCCAGAGCTCCAAGACCATTTCTATTTCACAGGCTTTGGCATTACCCAGGAAATGGGTGGGAGAAATTTAACCTTGCTGTCAGGAAATGAGAGGTTGGAATCTTGTTTCACTATTAAAATCTTAAAAGGCTTTCACTGTTATTAATGCATTTCATTATTATTCATGGCTGTTATTCACATATCAGCAGTACACAGCCATTATTGCAACAACCATGTCACGTTACCCAGAATAGGATTTATTCCATCTACATTGCCCCACCAGAGGTCATCAATGGATACTGCAAAATCATAAATACTGCTTTTATTATCTTTCCATGTTTATTTATTTTCTGATTGTACAGCTACTTTGGTGTATCAGTACTTACACAAGGAACAGCCTTCATCGTTTAAGTAGAAATTATAGTTGCAATTAACGTGTACAGCCATTAGATGGGAATGTTTGCTCATCATTGGACTGAGCATTGTGCTTGCAAAGGCTGGCACACTGAGGCAATTAGGCCAAACTTTTCAAACAGCCACTGATCTGGAGTATCTTATTGGAGATGTGTTGAGTATCATGAGCTGCTTGGGAAAGAGTTAGCTCCTACAGATTCTGCTGATTGCTGCCAGAGTTTGGGTTCTCAGTAGTTCTGCAAATCAGAACTGTCTCTGGCACCTGTAAACCAGAGACCAGTTTTAAACTTCAACCCTGAGTGGTTGAGAAAGACCTAATTTCACGGAGGGAGGGAAGACAAGATAGCAGTACCTTGCTCAAAGGTTTAGGATCAGATAGGAACATCAGCTAGCCTGTGACTGTATGGGATAGGAGGTAAAGATGAGGTTCTAGAGGTGCCATCCCTGGAGACATTCAAGGCCAGGCTGGATGTGGTCTGAGCAACCTGATCTAGTTAAAGATGTCCCTGCTCAATGCAGAGGGGTTGTACTAGATGACCTCCAAAGGTTTTTCTGAGCAGTTGCAGCACTCTGGTAATATATGATGGACGCTTGAAAGATGAAAAAGCATATCTCTGCTGTAGGGGTTTCAAGGGATCTGGTAAAACCACACTATTTGTAAAGCTGAGCAGAGTTTCCATGTATCCTGCTTCTGCAGTTTGCTCACTGGAATCCACTGGTAATGTTCTATTGCTGAACTCACATATGTGGTTCAGGAACATCTATAAGCAGGTTTGCATCTCTCTGGAGGAGGGTGCAGGCAAAAGCTCCTCATTTACAATTTTTGGAAACAAAGGTGTAGCTAGGGATTCTAAAATATGCTGACCATGCTGAAAACGCATGCAAATATGATCAGGTACCTACTGCTGCCACTTGCTGTGAGCAATGGCTGTTTTCTGTAAGGGAGAGTAATTTGAATAATTGTTCTCACACCAGTTGGAGTCCAGTCTTTTGCCTTAATAGCCCAAGTAAGATGGAGAGGAAAAAGAAACAAGTGCTTGAATCCCTGAGTTGGATTCCATCTAGTACCCAAAGGAACTGCAGACCTGTTGTTTCTCCTGTACGTGGGAAAATAGGGACCTTTGTTGCTGCTTCTGGTCTCATACCTCCTAGGCTTACAGACTTCTTTTTACCAACATTGCTGCATTTCTCAGAATAGCCAGAGATGTGGTCATAGCATGAATCCTGAGCACAAATCCTTCCTCCAGCAGCACATGGAGAAAGAAAAGAGTCCTGTGGGTCTTATTTGGTAGATGCAGTGTGTCAAGCACATTGAAGGAATGTTAGTAACTTCACATATCTTTCTGTGCCTCTAGGCTCTCCAAGGGAAAAAAATAAAAAAGCCAGAAAACCAGTGTATTGATACTCTACCATACCAAATAGTTCACACAGTGTCACCTGGGTGCAGTTCTGTGCTGCTGCTTACTTATGTAGTCAAATGGATTAGGATTTTTCTATCAACCTGGTTGTTTTGCAGTGTGCATCAGCTCTGATGATTACTGACACTTGCAACACATTCCCAAAACAAGCAGAACTCTGGGGAAGAGAAACTTTTCTCTTAGAGCAACCTGCAAAATCGTAACACCACAGGTAACAAAGCTTTTCTTTGTCCTTTTCCCTTCATGCCTATCCCCAGTGGGAAGGACTGACCTGGAGCAGTCATACCTCCAGTATGCTGCAGTCTCACCTGCTTTTCTGCTCCTACACTGACCAGGCCAGGCCTCTGGCTTAGGAAACCTTCCAGGGCCTTGTTGTGCCAAGACATAACCAGCCAGTGGCCATATAAGTGGCAAACAGCCAAAATAAGGGGTACAGGATTCAAGCAAATAAGCTTTGCTATCTGCCTCTCATTGAAGAGTTTTGCTTATTCTTCCTGTTTCCTTTCCTCCCTCCTTGAAACTTGTCCTGTAGTGACAGAATTCCTTAGGCATTATTTTTGACTGGGGACTGTTTAGTGGTTTGCACCATTTCCAGCTGTTGCTACAGGCCCTTTCCATTCACCCCTACTCCTCTCTAAACTCCAACAGGGAATCACGGGGCCTGAAGTTCTGCCTAGAAAGTTCGCACTAAAGCCAGGAAGGAACAGAAAGATGCTTTTACATTCTAGCCAAGGTTATATTAGGAGTGTACACCTGAAATATTCATAAAACTATAAAAAGTGTCAGTACCTTCAAGAGTGTTTCATGGGGAATTTGGAAGTCCAGTGTCCACAGCTTGCCAGTTAAGAGTAGTGGAGTCTGGAAATAGCTTCCTTTGGCCCTCCAGATGTTCAGAAATATCAGAGAAATCCAGACACAAAGAAAGACAACACCCACAAAAATTTTACTTCTAGAAAACCTTGCTGTCATCATGTTCCTTCTTACTCAGCTGTGACCTGCTAGCTGCAGAGCCCCCAGATCCACACTCCCACAGGCATTAGCCCTGTTGGAGCACTTGGACAGCACAGGCAAATTAACATGTCCAGTCCAAGTGAATGCAAATGGAGTGTGTCCCTTGAGCTGTGCACGGAGTGAGCAGGAAGAGCAGGTCAGGTGAACTGAGGTGGGCCACTTCTTGGCTGTCACAGTGAGAACAAGGATGGTACCCCACTGTGGACATTAGCTTAGACTTTAAAGACCTGGTTCAATTCCCTGTTGTGCTACAGATCTCTGTGATTCTGGGCAAGCTGCTTCATGTGGTTTCATAGTATAGCCAGCCTGTAATCTATGTATAAACAAGATGCCTTGAAAACAAGTAGTCACATCCCTTCATTTTCCTTTCACTGTGGCTGGATCTAGCAACCACAGAGCTATAAAGTGACTGGATTCATATGGCTGATCTGGTGGAAAGCCTTTTGGATTTATCTGCAGTAATAGTTTTCTGCTGGCTCAGCAGTCTGTACACACTCACCTGCTGGCTGCTGTCTCAGTAAGCAGTGTGAGAACATGACCAAGGACAAAAGACGAGGACCACCCCTTTTGGCAGACTCACTGATCATTTTAGCTGCAGTGCAAATCTTTGTCTGTATCCTGTCTACTTCAGAGTCCCTCCTGCTTGAGCTCCTAGGGCTCTTGCTGTCACAAATACATTCCCAGTTAACTACTCCAGTGACAATAGACAGAAAACTACCCTGTACAGAAATTACATTACACTCTCTGATGATTGTTTCCTTCTAATGCACTAAAGCATTCTCAGCTAATGCTCTAATAAGATTTTATATGCAGTAACCGTATGGATGGCTCCAGGATAGAGACACATAATTATGGGAAAAATTTATGGAAGACTAAAATCAAGTCTAGTAGATTTGATATTCTCCAGAAACATTGTGAAAGACAACAAAACAGTGCAAAATACTTCAAAAGACCATGCAAAAGAACTCAGGAATTGCCAGCACTGTGTTCTGCCCAAATCAAACCTTTCTCTGAGAGTTTTGTTTGGTTTTTTTTTAGTTTTGTCCATCTTCAGTATCAGGAATTGGAAGGACTTTCACCAGACTGTCTGGCACTGCTCAGAAGAGGCTGTACTGGGACACGAAAGTGGTGACCTGTAAGGAAAAATGGTTTTGATCCTCTGTTGCATCTGGATGTTATGGATGGGAGTTCCTCCTCTCTCATTGAGCAAGAGCACTACTGCCTCATCAGGACCACCGTGGGAGAGGCCTAGGCAACTCCTTGTGCTCAGCAACACAGTTGCAGGACATTGCACTCTTCTACTGTCATCCTACCGGCTTGTTACATGCCCAGCTCCCTATGCTTTCATTCTGACTCTCATGGAAAGGAAGAAAGAATAACTACTTTTGTTAAGGTGCAGGGCACCAAGATGAAGCTTATGGGCCTGGGTGGGTCCACGATTCTCAATGAATCAAAGATGTGTTTGTCAGTTCACAGAGAGTATGAATTTCCGGTTGGATGCAGTTTTCCAAGTTTTTAGCTTTACACTGTGTGCTGACCTTGGTGTGTTCTCTGAGAAAGCACAGTCCAAGTGGTTTTTGCATGTGACCTCATTAGTCTCCCCTCTTCTCTGACATAAGTGAAAATATGGAGCAGTGCCCAGTGCAAAGTGTTTGTTCTGGTTTCTGTTCCTGCCAAAAATAGGTCACAGAGAATCCAGTCCAGGTTGTCTTCAAATTGCACAGCTTGGATTGCCTTTAATCTTCAGGCAAGAGAGAAGTGAGTTTAGAGTAGAGCAGACATTACAACATGTGCAGTCATTGATTCCAGATGACTTCAGCAAACAGTGTTTTGCAAAATCTCTGATTTTCCAAAGTGAATAAATGTGAAAAGCAGTAGGAAATAGTAATAATATGTCACAAGTCTCTGTTTCTTCATGTCTGAACAAAGCATCCTGTCTTGTAGGCAGTGTTACGAAGTGCTTTGAATGATATCAAAAGATCAAGGTGGAAGATTTTCAATGGCAGATATTTCTTTCAGAGATGCTGAATTCAGAGCACCCCATGGGGTTTTCTTATTTCAGTGAAAGATTTAGGACAAATCTATAGAATCACACTACTCTCCACCACTGTCTTCCTGGGTCATCCTGCAGGGACAGGGTCCCCTGGTGAAGATCTGGGAGATGGTTGAGGAGCCAGGGCAAAATATCATAAAACCAGTGGAAAATACCAAGCATCCTTGCCTTTAGCAGCCTTGCCTTTACACTTTCTATTTAAATTCCTATCAGTGCTCTCAACATATTCAAGCATCCAAGATAAATGTTGGCAGTAAGACCTGCTATTCAACTTTACCAAGACATGTGTTTTGGCACCATGGTTTGGCTGGTTCAGTTTCAGGACTCTGATTAGCAGCATCTAAAAACATATGGCTGGAGCACCATTGAGAAACATCTGAAACACTTAACCTGAATGACTACAAAATGATAACTTTAGTTATCAAGAAAATTAACTTTCAGAGAAGACAAAATCTCAGGAAATAGTTTCTTCTTATGTGACAAACAAGCTTTTTAGATACTTTTGCTACAGTGCCATCCTGTCAGCTAGGAGCTTACTGCTGCTGCAGTTTCTTGCAGCCTTTTCTGCCTCTCATATTTTGTCCTGTGGGTCATATCTGGATTCTTCATATTATTTTTTTATACTTGTATTGACCATTATTCAATTTGTGCTACTTATGTTTGTTATTTTCTTTCTCTTGTAAGACTCCTCTGTCTCAACCTTTCTGCATCTGCAGGGTATGATCTTCAAACAATTGTTTAACTGGTTCTCTTGGAAACAGCTACATAGAACCAAAGGCACTTACAGGAGATTGGGAGATGGTACCCAAATTAAGCATGCCATTCACAATTCCTCTGAATCATGTTCTTTACATGATTGTCATAGAGAAATGATTGCTGTAAGTGCAGCAAAACCACGAATCAATGTTTTCCAGGCTGTTCTGTGTTGGATTAGAATCATAGAATGGTTAGGGTTGGAAAGGACCTTAAGATCATCTAGTTCTAACCCCCCTGCCTTAGGCAGGGACATCTCACACTAAACCATGCCACCCAAGGCTTCGTCTAAACTGGCCTTGAACAATGCCAGGAATGGAACATTCACATCCTCCCTGGGCAACCCATTCCAGTGCCTCACCACCCTAACAGGAAAGAATTTCTTCCTTATATCCAATTGTACCATTGTCTCTTTTGAGGATGGTAACAAAAAGCAGCAGCCCACAGCCAGTGAAAGTATACAATGGAAGTGGTAATCCTGGCAGCTTTAGTAGTAATTCTGTGTAATACCATTTCCCCTCTGCAACTCTAATCACAAGAAAACAGAAGTGAAGCTTTCTAAAGCAGAAAAGAGATTACGTCCTTTTAACTGCCTTTTTTGTAACCTTGCACTATTACTGCAATCAATAATTTCAAGAGAGCTTATTCCCTCATTCTTATATCTTGTACAGTGATATGGTCATCTCTGCATGCTCTGCTGCACATTAACAAGCTACATACAACAAACCCCTCTGAAGGAATATTTGAGTGCTAATGTATGACAGCACAGGTTTTTCCCAGGTTCCCAGCAGTGGTGTGGCACTGAACAACACTGAAATGGAGGAAAATTCTCAAGTCTTACCTGGCACTTGACAAAATCTCTGAAAATTTGCTGAAATTTAGTGGGGCCTCCGGGACTTCCACACTTGCTCTGCTGGCATCCGACAGGGCTTATATTTAACATTGCCTGGTATGGATCTGTTTCTTCAGGAGCACCTCTCCTGTGTCATCTGAGAGCATACCGGTTGCCAAAGAAGCTCAGAATTAAAAGAGAAATGGTAAATTCTGATAACCGTAATGTTAGAAATTATTATAAAAAGCATGAAGTAGGAAAACACATGTGAAATAGATCCCTCCTGCAGGCAGACACCAGGTCTTCTCTCAGTCATCCGTTAACTGCCTTAATTATAATCCAGCAGTGGCAGATCTTGCCTTAGACCAGACTTGATTCTGAGTCACCATGGCTCTGATGACAATACCTACCAACAGTTTGGACCTCACTATGGCAGTGGGATCTTCATTCTCCTACCTTCTGCATATGTTTAAGAGCATTTGTCCTTGTTATAGCTTGGATAACTGGCAGGCACAGGCAACAGCACAAAAAAATCACCCTCCCAGTCTGTGTATTTCTTGGACACACATCCCCTGTGGCATGTTGATTTCCTTACATGGAAACCATCTTCCTAATTAGAAAAGCATTCAATACTGGTTTTACCTGGTTTCTCCTTTCCCAGGATGGTAGGACTGATACAGCTTTCCATGTAACAGTCTTCATGGCTCTTTGCAAACAAACAACATTTGCATTAGAAAATCTAGAAAATTAGAAATCAGATCTGTGTAACACTTCTGATTCATTCTGAGTCAAAGTGCTGGATTGTGTCCTTGAAGGCAAAACACATACCTCTTTGAATGCCAGAGTTGCCAGTCATTTTCCCCTCCTCTAGCAGCTTGAATATCCAGGCCACTCCATGATATCCTTAAGTCATGTCTCTCCTTTTGCTGCATTCTGGAGAGAATTTCTTACTGAGAATTTCTTATTCATGAGGTCACCCTGGAGTGCAATAGACCTTAAAGAATAATGGGCTGGGGAAGAGTGAGTCCTTAACTGAAATGTACTAGTGACTATATTTATTACTACCAAATATGGCAAAAGTAAGATAGGTAGGTTGGTGTCATGTAGGCTGGTATTTTTTAAGGAATGAGGCTTAAATAAATCCATATTTACTGCTCGGAGTGCCACAGATTTCTCTGGAAGTTCAGTCCTGCTGAATATCTTACTACTTTACCTCTGTAACTTTAATTCTGAAACCTCTCCATTAGGCTGCCTGCAGTAATAAACTAAAGGTTTTCAAATTGATTTAACTATTCCCTGAGGGTTAAAATACTGCTTTCTTAACTCAGTTTTGCCTGAGTCACATGCACTCCATTCATTCCTCTTAGGCACAGAGAAATCCCCTAAATCTACCCTTTTCTCCATGAACTCTGGCAGTGATGTATATTTTTGCAAGAGTAAGCTACAGATACGGCATTGCTCCACATATAACACAACTTATTTACATGGCATCTTTGGATTATTTTATCATTGATCTGCCTGTTACTTTAAATACATAAGTTGTTTAACTTCCTTCAGATGTTGTGTGACTGTGGTGCTATTTGAACCCAACACAGCCTGAAGCCTGTTTCCAGTGGTAGGGAGAGGAGCTGGGTCAGGCAGGCTGATCTCCTTCCCTGGTGATGTCCGTCACTCATCACAGCTCAGACACTGCTAGAGGAGGAAAAGAAAACTGGAGCTGCTAGCCGCTCCCTTATCTCCTTGCTGTCCCCTGTTTGTCCTTAATGCTGACCAGAAGAGAGCTGAACTTCTTTTACACCTACAGTAGGAGAGAGGCTTTTCTTCTTCCCACCACTTTGCTACACTCCTTGCAATTTTTCTTTTCTGGAACCTTCCCGCAGAGCAGGGGCAGTTGGGCTGAAGTGTGTTTAGTATAGGACACTTTTCCACCAGATATTTCTCAACTAGTGCGCTGTAGTCTCTCAGCTCCTGAGAGTTGCTTCTCACCCCTAGAGGGGCAATTGTGAAAACTCTTTTGAATGGTAAATTTCATTCCATGTACATGGAGGGAGAAAAAAATTGGAACCCTCTTGATTTGGGCTAAAAAATAGGGTTCACAACTGCTGTGTTTTTAAAATTTGCTTGCTTCATTTCCTATGGATGTCCCTGGAGCAAGAAGAAATCTATAGTTAAACCCCACAGTTTTAAATTGATCTTTATAAGATATGTTTCCATGTACCTTATCATATAAAGCCATTGATTTGCTACAGCTAACACGAGCTGCTTCAGAGAAGCAGAACAGTGGGGAAACACATTAACAGATCATTCATACAGATTTGTAGCAGCTTCTCAGAGCATGCTGGAAGAATAACCCAAGTAATTTAGGACTATTTTTCCTGTGTTTTATTGAACCCACATTTGTCTGGATTTATTCTGTGTATTATTCTACCTTGTGTCTTCATTTTTATGTTCAGCCAGACCCATAAACCCCTTTTGCCTCTAAGAGTTTCTCAAAGAGAATCATTTAAAAATGTCACGCTACAAAGCTTGTTCTACTCTTCAACTCTTCTGAATCATCAGTGAGGACATTAAATCAAGTCAAACCTAATGCTAGATCACTATGTACCATTCCTGAAAATATACCTTACCTCGTCCAGTGAGTATCCATGCCTGGGAGATTTTACTGGGACTAATTGAACTTTATATTTTCATACACATATAGAACATTACAAAATAGCCAACACGAAACAAGCCATAGCACTGAACACAGTGAAGCAGGCATATTTAGTTGCCAGAAGGATATCTGTAGGAGACAGTGCTCTGAAAACACCTGCTGTCTAGAGTACCAGCACCAACACAGGTTTCAGGCACATGCATTGTGTCTTTGAAGCCCTGGCACTGTGTACTCCAGAGGAATCACAGGATGGAGGCTGCTGAGTGGAGAATACTATAAGAGCATTCAAAGATTACCAAAGATTACATAAATAGCAAAGATTATGGACAAGATTACCAGTGCTCAGGAGTGCAGGTTCAAACTCAACAGAGAGTGGAAGTAAAAGACTTATGAAAAATAAAAATCAAATTTCAAATAATCCCGAGACCTGCAGTCCCATGTCCAGCTGCCTCAAGCCTAAAGTACCTTCAGACTTAACAGAAGGCTAGAAATATTCAAACTGATCAGTGCTATGTGACACAAACTCTGCTCACATTGTGGTAAAATACCTCTTTGAGAAGCAGCTGCCCATATTTTCTTTCTCTGTCAAATATAGCAGCACTAACAATGAAGCAACATTAATACTGGCCACTTGAACTCTGTTATACCTTCCTGCTGGCCAGTAGAAGTAGGTTAATAGGTGGATCAGGAAGTCAAGGCTCCCCTATGGGATGGATAAATGAAGATTAAAAATTGGTGGTTTGTTAAGAATTACACTGACACGCAAGTTACATGAACCTTACTTCTTAGAAAGTTCACTCATCTCCCTCCACTGGGCTGAGAACTGAATCCTGCATGCTGTCTTGTAATCAGCCTACAATCGCTCAGGGACTCTGTATACCATGCAGTCCAGAATGTGAGTGATGCTTTTGGGTACTGGCATCCTAAATAAAGCTACACTCCTGATCCTGACTTGTGTCCTGTAGCTGGCAAGTTCCCTGTGTGTTTGCTCTGTGCTACACCCTCTGAACTTCTACAGAATCATAAATTCATTCTTTGTCATTCCTTTATAAATGATGATGTGAACTGGTTTGAACTCACTTGAGCTAAAAATTTAAAAAAAAAAAAAAAAAAAAAAAAAAAAAAAAAAAAAAAAAAAAGGGCAAGCAAAACACAATACCTT
>NDXB01014155.1:0-70078 GCA_002631895.1 Agapornis roseicollis
GTCTCTTACCATTTCCACGAGGTGTGTCTTCTAACATATAGAATTGAATGGAATAGAATAGTCACTCTTACCCAAGCTAAAGCACACTTGTTTAAAACTTCTACATGTCAGAGGGGCAAAGTGCCACTTATGTGCCCTGTAGCAGCTACTTCTCCATAAACCAAGTTACTGTAGAACAAGACCATGGCTGAATAAAGGACTTTAAAGATCACCTATTTCCAGCCCCTCAGCTGAAAGTCAGTGTGTGAGGATAAAACTGTTTAAATTCAGGCCACATCCCCATCCTCTTCCAGTCATATCCAAGGCATCAGTTGTCCCACAACTGCAACCCCAAAGATACTACTACATGCCCTAGTGGCATTGGGCTGAATGAGACCTTGGTGGATATAAAAGTGAAGAAATAAACATGAGTTTAGCTCAGGATACATATGAAAGCCAAATACAAGAATAACCAATACCTTATGAAAAGGTATATGATTATTCTTTTTGTTCCCCTAAATCATCACCTAAGATTATACAGCATCTATTTTTCTTCCAAGCTGTCTTTTACCCCAATTTCATTCTACTTATTTTTTCTTATTATACTGTGAATTTTTATCACCCCTTTAAACTGACACTGAGTAGTCTTTATCTGAAAGTATAAACTTATTCTTATCTATGGCTTTATTTGTTGCTGTATTTTATACCTTCCAAATTTCAGCAGATAAATCTCAATTAAGCTTCAAAACAAGCTCTGCTGTCTCCCTCCCATGTCTTCCCCTTTCACTCAGTACTTTTTCCACTCCTCGTGATCCTCCCAAAGGCAAATAGTATTCCCATCTGTTGCAACCAGGGTTAATATAAATTTGGATTTTGATGGGCTTTGAAGAAATAGGAAGCTTATTGAGTAAGCAGTCTCAGACCAAAGTGCAACCATTGCAGTTCATAACTGTAATTTTACACCGTGTCCTCCCCTTTTCGGAGGGTGAAACCCAAGCAGGTATCAGATGCTCCCTGTGAAATGGGGCTTGAATGTCTCTTGAAAGCAAGTTCATGACTGTTTCAGCTGAGCTGGTTGGAGAAAATGTGGAAACACACATTAAATTTCCATGTAGAAGCACGTGCTGACCATGGTTTCCTCTACTGTATACTTTGACACAGGCAACACAGGGAGGCACCATTGAGCCGCAAAGTGGAGCTCTTACAAGGCCCTGCCAAAGGGAAAGGATCATGTCAATATTTATTAGACTTTCCAGCAGCTTGTTAAGTCAGTAGGAAAGCTGAATCCCAAACAAACTCCAATTAAATTTAGTTTCAAAATGAAGCCCTCTTTCCGTACTGTTCAACAAGAAAATGCTACTGGTGATGATATGGGCTTCTTTTTTAGGGAACTTTTTAACCTGTTATTATGCCATTATCCTATAGGTCAAGGTTTTGATGGTGCAAGTATAGGGAGTGTTGCTATCCAGAGATATGTTACACAGGCACATACAGAGTGTTTGCTGAAAAAACCCTAAAATTTGGGATGTTGGCATAAGATAAATCTCATATTGGAAATCTAGTCTTCCAAACTTGGTGGTCTGTTGCTGCGTAGATGGGAACTGGCATCTTGGTTGCAAACCTCCTTGCAGCAGCATCTTCAGCTAGAATAAGACTTGAAGTAAACACAATGACTCTGTGGGCAACTTAAGTGCAATTCAGAGATGCCCTACAAGATTTCCTTTTCTGGTCTTATGAGGGGTAAAGCAGCTATCCTGGAGCTGTATTATTGTTGCATAAAGCTTATATGATGGAGTAGAACAGTCGTGAATGAAGAAACTTGTATGAGACATATTCTTTCTGGAACACTTTTGGGAGCTTTGGTGGAAAATGTAAGATATATTAAGCTCCAACTCTCAGCTTGCAGATGAGGTGGGACAGGGATCACAATGCAAATGCATTTTCCTTGGAGATGTCTGTGAATTGATTCCAAAGAAAATAGTAGGGAAAAAAAGAGCAGGGAGAGCAAGATTCCCCTCCTCAAAGAGCTACCCCCAGGGAGAGCTTTAAGGGTTAAAAGCTGCCACTTTGCAAAAACAGATGGCAGAAGACACACTCTTCCTTCATATATTAGCAAGACAACCTGGGCAATCCCAGGGGAAATGAATAGTAATAAACAAATAATTCAGAGTAGCAGTTGCTTCTTCTAGATCTGTCTTGTCACTGAATCCTTATTAGGTGCATGTCAATATAGTAAAAAAGATTCCAATGAGAATTTCATGCTCCATTGACTAAAAAATCATATTTCCATCAAAACCACCTATAATCCATATCAGGAACTATTCTCTTTCCTTGAAGTTTTAGTTCTAAGTCACTTTTGAAAGTAAAATTTAGCCATTTCAGCCACAAGCCCCTTGCATTGCAGACTGAAGCTATAATGAATAGCCCTCATGTTTACACAATGGGCACTTCAGGCTGTTACACTAAATACAAACCAGGGAACTATATTCCAACTTCTCTTTCTTGGCTTTACATTTCCATTTATATATCAAACCCACTACTACAGTAAAGAGTAAAACCTATATTTCTTTTGGAATGTTCTCGTTTTGTGATTTAAGACAGTTTTACTTTACCACAAGTGCAAGCATTTAAAACCAGATTGAAACCCATTTATTTGAAGTGTGCTTATTGAGATTGGTTTATTCTGCTCCCTTTCTGGGAGCACAAATAGAGAATATAGTTCACCAGGGAAAAAGATTTCAACTGATAGCTTCATTTAGCAGTCTTCTTGCAAAAATCCACTTCCTTTACAAATCAGATTATGTTCTTTCACAAAGTCTCCTGTTCATATGTTCAACATTTTAGATGTGTAAATAAACAAATCAGGACTTTTCATCTCCTCATGCCCTTTGTATTTCTCTTTTCCACCTCTGACCTTTCCTTGTCTATAAACATTATTAAAGAAAGAGCCTTATTAAAGTGCATTATTTTCTTCACAAAGCTACGGTTATTTTTTAAGAGGAAATTTCCATATAGTGCAAAGGAGTTACTGTGTTTCCTTCCCCTTTCGACAGTGATTTGTGAATAGGGACAAATAGGGTAAAGTAATATGATATAAGTCTTTCTGGAAGGAAAAAGAAAAAAGGGTATTTGATCCTGGCACCAATCTAGTAAATCTGAATTCAATTTAACAGTTCTAGCTATTGCCTGTGGGAAGCATCAGGTTGAATTTTAGCTGCTTGACGGAATGAAAACTCAGATTACCTGCTCTCTAAGGTTATTTTGGCCTAAGTTAAGGGGTTTTTTTCCTCCCCTGATAGCATTCATGACCTATGAAAATTCATCTCTGGCATGGCAAAATAGAAGAGAACAAATAACAGAACTTTCTCAGCTCCTCTCCAGGGTCTAATAATTTTTCTTGCAATCACCTCCTACTTTTGGTACATTTATTTCCTCCCCAGGATTTTTGTCCCACCTTTCACTGCTGATTTCCCTGAAATATTGCAGAGCCTGCTAACCTCCCTCATCCTCATTCTGCATTCCCAGGGGCTTGCTATAGCTTGGAATGGACTGACTCCAACCCTCAGAGCACTGACAAAATGTGACATGACTCATTTGAAAGCTGCCCAAGGCTTAGGACTAGAAGAATCAATGCATTATTACAAGATGAACTCCAGGTAGTGAGCTAGAGCCCTGATGTAAAACCTGGAACAGAATAACAGCAGACCAGGTAATGAAGACTGCAGCTGAGCCATAAAACTCCTAAACAGGACTAAACCAGTAGTAAAACCGTACAGAGGAATTTAGCTCTCTACTTTACCCAATTAGAAATTCACAATCCATAGGGATTTCTTTTTCAGATTGCATGAAGGGGCTGACATCTGTAGGATAGGGACCTGCTGTGCACACACAGTTAAAGACTGCAACAGCTCCCGAGAGTCCTCTGGATCTGGGAGGAGAGAAAAACACAGAGGCAATGTTCAGAAGGGAAACTAATAACACCACCATGGTTTCCTCAGTGCTACATCTCAGATTCTCAACTGAAATGTGCATGTCAACAATGTGTCCAGTGTCTTCTTTTTCTGTTTTGAGCATGCTTTACTGTGTGCTAGAAACTTCATCACATATGCATGTTATATACATATGTAGGTGTGGATGCATTTGTATGCTGCATATATGCATATATTACCTATGAACTTGAACAATTGTTATATACGTTTCTACCTGAGCATCATCTGGGCAGAACTGTGTTATGGAGAGGACTGAGCCTTGAACCTCCGTTATCCAGGGCAACTGAGTTGTCCCATGAGCCATCACGTATCACCAGACTGGTGAAGAGCACCAGGACCTAACAGAAAGACACTTCAGGTGGTCCCAAAAACTGTAACTTCAGCCACATATCAAGATACGAACAATGAATTGTCCAGCTTAGTGGCACAGAGCTAGCCTGAGCCACAACCATGGCAACGTTTAATAATCCCATGGAGAAGCGACTTCCATCTCAGATTTGTGTCTGCTACTGTTTTGGCTCTCATTTGGGAGGGATAATTCCACCTCTGCACATGTAAAGCAGTTTCCTTATGGTTCAAAATTCTCAATTGCTATGGCATTCAAAAACCTTGATAGTAGGGAGTTTGTCAATACAAGACTTGTATCCAGATAAACATTAACTTCTCACCCCTTCTTGGTTTCCTTCTCTACCTGTTTGTCCTTTATTAAGTACTCAGACTATTAGATTAGCAGAACAGTAACTTTCTTTTTATTTGTTGTTTGTACAGCATCTTGCACAAAGACTTTGTCCCAGAATCGGGATTCTGAGTGCTGATAATTTCTCTTGGTTATTTTACCTGCAATACAAGGGATAAAAAAGGATTTGCCTCAAGGCATTTATTGATATTGAAGTTTTCTTATGATACAGTTTCTCACTGTTTCTTCACAGCAGACATTTATTGGTAAACTCAGAATGTTCCAGATAAATGAATTAGCATTAAAATAGCTGCTGTTTCCAGTTCTGGTCTTGCCAGTAGATAGAGGAGCTGTGTATACTTCCTGATGTGTTGATTTGCTATTGGCGATAACTGGGAAATAAGATTTTTTCCCTTTCAGCATGTGTCAGTGAAATAATTCCTTAATTTCACCAGGTTTATTTCATGGGGGACAAAAAAGGGGGTTTGTGGCATCAAATAACAAAATTTGGGGTAAAGCACTAAGTACTGGTTTTAAAGCATGCTATATTTTTTCAGGCATTTGAAGGCGCACACTCTCTCTTTTTATGCACATTTAGACATTGGACTTTTTTACTTTTTTCCCCATGAATATCCCACAATATCATTTCCAAAAAAAGAGCTCTTACCAGTGCTCCTTGGGAAGTGGGTCTAAATACCATCCCAGTACTTCTGCAGCTCACTGGGGATTTTCCCCGCTCTCCTTCTACCACAGTCAGAGAACTCCTGTTGTGACGTATCAGCTTGCCTCAACTTTCTACCCAAACCTCATTTCCTACAAGGATATTTTCAGCCAGGATTACCTCTTAAAAGATTTCTGAGAAGCTGTCAAAGGTGGATTTTGGAGGCAGCCTCAAATTCTGCCTTAGGATATCATAGAATCGTAGAATAGTTAGGGTTGGAAAGGACCTTAAGATCATCAAGTTCTAAGCCCCCTGCCATGGGCAAGGGCACCATATGCTAAGCAAGGTCACCCAAGGCTCTGTCTAACCTGGCCTTGAACACTGCCAGGGATGGAGCATTCACCACTTCTCTGGGCAACCTGTTCCAGTGCCTCACCACCTTTACAGTAAAGAACTTCTTCCTTATGTCTAACCTGAACTTTCCCTGATCAGTTTGAACCTGTTACCCCTTCCCTGCCTTCGAACTGTAAGTCTGGAGAGGGAAAGAGTGCAAGAGAAGGATTTGACCCCAGAGACTTAGATCTTCAGTAATTCTCTGTTTTGTTCTTTTCTTTTTGCTGCTTTTGCTTGCTGTATAAATTGAGCTGAAGATTGATCAGACCAGCCTCAAAAGCATGAAGCCCACTCTGCTCATGGCAGAAAAATTCAAGTTTACAAACCCAACCTTGTAGCAGAAGGACCCAATGTAAATATGGCAGTGAAATAGATTTTTAAAGCAATTTTTAGCAAGAGCAATATTCAATTGTTACTTTCTACTTCTTGCTTTGGGTTTTTTTTTTCCTCAAGCAAAGTGGAAGAATCTTAGAGAAGAAAGTCTTGTACAGTTGAGAAATTCTAGTCAGTTTTGTGAACAACATGATAGGGCCACAAAAAAGGGTTATTCAGGGGACGAGGTTTTAATTTTGTTTTAGTTTTGAGATACAGAGCTTGAGAGCAGACTGCTTGGCTCTATTTCCTTTCTCCTACTAGTGGTTCCTTGTAGATGAGTTGCTTAGTTCTTAGATTAGACTTAACGTATCAGCCTGTTTCTGATTGATGTTCAAGGAAGAAAAACATGCAACTTTTTAACCCTTTGCATCAGACTGAAATTCAGAGTCAGCAGTAAAAGAGAAATGTTCAGAAAGCTGGGAAAAGATGCCGCACACTTAATTGCAACATTAACCAGTGAAATATTAGCAAATTTATTGGGCTTTTTCTATTAAAAAAAAAAAGGAAAGGAAGTTCATTATGCTCTGTAATCCTGCTTAAATATTCATCATGTTGTTAATGAACCACATTCATTTTTAAAATGTTCAACCTGAGACGCCGTCTAACATGATTTGATCATAATATAATTTCTGGATGACCGTAAAAGGGACAAGAACAGTAAAAATAATTGTAACTCTAAACATCTTCCCCAGTTTTCCCCTGACTAATGAGCATCTGTTTTTCATTAGCAGCATAGTTTTATCTCTAGCCTATCAACCTGCACAGCTGGGCATATTAGAAATAGCTCAGTGCACCATGGAACGTATGTTTCCTAAACTGCAGAAACAAATGGAAGCATTGAAGCTTTTTAAAAGCATGATTCAGAGCTGATTTTTCTCATACTCTCTATTATTCACCATGGTGTAATACCTGGAGGCTTGGTGTGGGAATGGGATATTATCATTCTGTCGGCTGTAGAAACACAGGAAAGATAGTTCCTACCTTGTGGAGCTTGCACTACAGAAAGCAGAAGCTGAGTCACAGGGAGCTAAAACTCTTTGCTTAAGGTTATGCAGCAAGTAGAGAGCATCAGCTAAAGCAGAAATGGTTGCACCTATCTTTTCCAAGCCTCTATACTGATGTGCCATTCTCTATTCACCAGCAATTCAGTTGAAAGAAGGCTGATGGGTGAGTTTGGATTCGAGTGGTGTAAAATAAAGCAGAGCCTTGTGCCAAATACTTATTTATCACCTTGCAGCTTTCCAGAGAGCTACTGAATGATGCCTCTCTTTGAACCAATGAATTCTATATTTTTTTCCTTCCAGTTCTCTTCCCCATCCCATCTGAGGGAAGGGAGTGAGTGAGTGGCTGTGTGGGGCTCAGCTGTCTACTGTAGTTAAACCACACCATGATTGTCACACCAAGGTGTACAGGATCTGTATTTCTCTTTTCTGAACTATGAGAATTTTCTGTTGGCTCAGTTCTTGATTTTTCAGATGTCCTTCATGACTCAGTCCCTGTTTGGTAAGTCAGTCATTCCCTTTTTCCACTTCCTTACTATCATCTATAAATCTGTTGAGGCTGCATTTGATGTTTTCATTCTGATCAGTCTTAAAGATACTGGGATAGGATGAGTGTTGCAAGGTAGGAACTTGCATGGAGTCAGATGTAGGTAGGGAGGATTCCTCCCCTGTCCCTCCTGCAAAATAAGGTACCTTTGCTTTTAATTACAGTGACAAAGCATGGCGTTATTCTGCAATATCTTGTTCCAAAAGAAATATGCTGGTCAACCTCTTTGTTAAAAGAAAACAAAGATCTCTACTTCTCAGTAACCCCTCTTGCTGGCTGCTTGTTTATTACAGCTCAGTGATGAAGTTAACATCTCATTGTTTACTTAATCATTGCTTAGTATTCCTATCTTTAAAGATAAATGTGTTTAAAGAAGTCCTTGAAATAGGTCTCGTGTTTTCACTCAAAATTATAATGTACTTGTCTACCTGTAAACTCCCTGCTGTAGGAAAGTAATCAGAATCTTATTATACTGAGTTAAGTACCAGCTGCCAGCCTTGTTGACCTTGTTTGTTTGGAAATTAAAAGGCAGGCCATGGCAGAGCTGAACTGAATAATCTGGTAGCATAGGGAGACTGAGTAGAGGTGCTCTGTTTATTTACAGAGCCTCAGGTGGATTACATCCCTCTCAGGCACTAGTTTTTAATGGGAGTAATGTTTGAAATCAGGAGAGAAATGCAGAAATCTTATATTTGCATGTGCTTTGAACGAACAGCATGGCTTTGTTTTGTTTGCCTTTCTTTTTTTTCCAAAGGACTCATGAAGCTGGGTTTATGCAGGGCTTTATTAACACTGGCTAGCATATTTACAGATCTATATATGCATTCTGCTGCTAGATGGCAATAGTTAAAGCAACTACCACACTTACATTATCAGGAGTGCCACAGAGCATTGCATTCAGCTCTGTTAAACACTGGTATCAAGAAAGTTACAATACTGTGTTTTGAGAATGGGCACCTGATGATGTAAGAAGAAGAAAAGATTAAAGGAGACAATTTATCATAGCAAAGCAGAATAGTAAAGAGCTCCAATAAATTAACCAAGAAGTAACAAACTACCTTCTGTATTGTGTGGAAAAGAAAGAGGAGGAGGTTGTATTGATTTACATCAGAGAATCCACAGATTCTCTCAGATGAAAATACAAATGCTGTGGTTGACCAGGTATTGGTTTCAGGTAGAAATGTATCCACTCTGCCCAGTATTAGTTAACACTTTGTTCACCCTGTCGCACACCATTTTCCTTTGTGCATGGCACACAGACCTATATGAAAGATTGTCATAATCTCTCAGGCCTTATGCTGATTCCAGATACTAATGCACCTGCAGTTTCAGCTCTTGTTCCTCCTGATAAATCAGCATCCTGATTCTTCTCTCATTATTCAACTAGGTAAGAGTTCTTTCCATGGAACTAGTATGAAGGAAGGAGCACTAAAGGTCTTATTTTCGGTGTAGTCCAGAGCCCTGCACAGACACATTCCTGGTCTATCCTTGTCCAAAGGCCTAACTGTAATCAGCAGTCCTTATAGGAGATTAATTTGGCTGAAGTGGGACAAGTTTAAACAGTGACATAAAACAACTCACATAATATCATGCATTCTCCTCCCTTTTTTAAATTTCCCATTTTATTTACAATCAAACAACAGGAATTCCTAAAGGAGCAGACCTAAACAAGCCAGAATTCCACCCTGCACTGTGGCAAATTACTTTCTTTCTGTCAGTCCTTCCCTCTCTCTACAGTCACATCCATTGTATTAAATAAGGAATGGAATACATGACCTAGACCATCTTGGAAGAGTTACTTATTGGCAAAGCCAAGAGGTTGGTGAACTTACTTCCAGATGACAGGCACCATTTGAAGAGAGAAAGACTGTCCTGTTTTGCTTAAGTGAAGTGGAGGAGAGGAAATGGCTCATTCCTAAAGATAGAGGAAGGGAAATGAAGAAATGCATCAGAGAATAAAATCTTTCCGGAATAGCAGTTTCTCCTAAAAATCTTAAATGATATTTTCCAACTGAGACTCAGAATGCTGGCTGAATCCTCTTTATGACTCCCACACTCACTTTTTCTTTTCGATGAGTAAAAACTTCAGTACAAGAAAAAGTCAATGATCCCCATGGAAATATTCACTCTGGAAATCTTGCAAATACTTCATTTTACGGAAATTTGTGAATTATGGGGAATTACATGGTTGCAAAACTGCACTCAAATGTTAATCGAGCTTTGGTTGAAGCTGTGGAATTGCTTCCTGCTTGACAAGTCCATATGGAGACCAATTTTCTTCTGACCTTTCAGAATTTCTTACAATAGCTGAGTACAAGACTCCAAACTTCAACACCGGTAGACCTTGCCTGATGATATTTAATGGGAGGTGATGTCTGCTCAGTCTTGCCTGGAAGCACTGATTATGTACATATATGAGGGCTGAAACTGCCAATGAATCTGCTCATTATTAGGGATAATTCTGTCCTTTTGCTTTCACCATGTATGTATTTTATAGTTACACCTACTGAAATAATGATTGCCTTGAGCAGAGATACAATTGCTTCATAAAAGATATTTCTAAATGGATGTGTTATTTAGGATAACTTCTTATGCCATGTTGTCTGCATGGCTTGCTTAGCTTCACAGAAATTCAATTTTACTGGGGGAAAGGCTCTACATAAAAAATACTTGTAAAAGATGTTCAGATTTTTAAGTTTTCCTTTAATAGTCTTAGAGAAAGATCTTCTGAAGGGTGTGCAGTGAAGCCTGTTCATTAACAGACCATTCACTGTCACAGAAGTTCATGATCGGGGTAGTGTGTACGTACGTGCTGAGTGCTTAAATCCACCCTAAAAGTCAGTCTCTGCTATTAGAAGAAATCTGCCAAAAAATGATCAGAGAATAACTATGCTGTTTTCAGGAATCCTGGTGAGAGAAGTGCTAGGTATGACCTGCCACTTGCAGTAACGAAAACGTTAGCACTTTCCATCAGCTTTTACTAGTTCATGAGGTGCTGTTCACTAAGGAAACATGTGAGATTAGCTGGGAGGTGGCAAGACAGGGCAGAAATAGAACAAGGGCTCAAACTCACAACCAATGTTTTTAATGGTGTGCTAACTTCTCACACCTCTGCTAATCCCAGTAACTGGCTGTGCAGGTGGTTGCAGTGCCAGCCAAAGACAGGAAGTTCCATTTTAGCTTGAACTTATTTAGTTCATATTGGCTCACAGTTTAGCATATCTGCTAAATGATGGTTTGGTGGTGAATTTAAGTCCCCTATTTTCTTTTTTCTTCTTTCCTTTCTATAGCCTTGTCAGTGATAAAAACCTGAGACTGTCAGAGGAGAGGAAAGGAGGCAATGCAAAGCTAAGTATTACAATAACCTCTCTTGAAGGGCTTGGAAATGCTTTTTTGAATGCTTGGAAAATACTCATAAGTTGGGCATTTTTCAATGACCTCTTACATGCTTTCTTTGCTTTTTGGTCCCTAATCACTTGTCAGTGAATATGATCAAAATTTAGCAGGCAACATCTGATAGCAACATCAACTGTGAAGCTGGAATTGATGGCAAGATCATCATCGAAAGCCTGGATGGAGACTGACCTGCCACCATCATGAAGGCTCTGACCTGCAGACTGTGGAAGCCATCTGGAGGGTGATCAGGTTTGTTGGAGGTTGGTCAGAGAGGTCACCACTGAAACCCCTCTTTGTCAGTCCTGCTTTGCACTTTTCTGTGATTCCCTATGACAGCTGATCAGAATGTGAAATTGGTGATTCCAACCAGTGACATTGAAAGGGCATCCACAACAGCCAAAATCAGCTCACCAACAAATAACAAGACTCAAGCACCTCCCCACACATGTAAATAGAGGGAGAAATGCATGCTAAATAAAAGAAAACAAAACCATTCCTTTCTTGGTTGAATGTGAATGCCATTGAAGTTTAACTGAATAAGATGATTTTAAGGCTTTTTCTGTTCATTTATGAATAAGAAAGCAAAAAACAAAAGCATCATCTGGGGTGAGTTTTTTTATTTGGTTTATGGTATTTGGGGATTTTATTTGTTTTGGAGATGCCATTCTTGGGGATTTATTTGATTGGAAAGTTGTCTGACAAACACTAATCTGAGTCAGTCACCTGGAGGGAGATTTAGGCCTTTGAAAGAGCAGGTTTTCCTCCATGGTTCTTATCTCCATTTCAGACAGTGAAGCACAGGCTCTGCAGTCAAACTGATTGCGTGGGAAGGTGAAGCACTTTACTGAACCACTGGAGAAACCACTCTTTCTGGTACAGATGTGCATGTATTGTCTACCTCATTCTTAGATATACTCACAAAGGCTTGCAAATGCTTTTTAACTAAAAGCTCAGATGGGTGGAACTTGTCTGCTTTTAGCAGTTTTTTCACAGATTCAAAAAAAACAAAACTCAGTTTTACTGTTTCAACTGAAGTGACAGATGGTAGAAGAGCAGGAGGGTTAGCAGGAAGAATATTGTAGGAGTCTGTGCAGATCTAAGTATTTAGCTAATAAATAAGGTGGAGGTAATAATGTTTGTGAATTCATATATATAAAAAAAAGAAATCTGGAAGCAAGTCTGTTAATATCTCTCTTCTTTTTAATAATGATGCCTAAATCTGGCAAGGCACTTTCTCTAAGTGTATTTGATGGAGGAATCACTGTGTGTTGCCATGGTGTTGGGATTTTTTTTTCAGGACAAAACCATACATTGAAAAAAGAAATCTTTACCTTGTTGCTATGCAAACACTACATTGTGTTATTACAGCCCCAGAAAGCAGCACAACAATATGGCAAGTAAGTCAATATCCTGGTAAGATAAATGCTCCCTTTTTTTGGCCTCTCACTCCAATGCAGTGCTGCAGTAATACTTAAATCTGATGAATTATCTGGAGGCCAGGCTGCAAAATTTCCAGTGTAAATGTCATTTATGTAAAGAAATTGCCCACTAATATCTTACCTACATCTGTATCCAGACCCAGACTCCAGCCTGGTGATATGAATGTTCACTCACAAGCAGCAAACATTAGTTCATAGAATCATAGAATGGTTTGGGTTGGAAAAGGCCTTAAGATCATCCAGTTCCAATGCCCTGGCATGGGCAGGGACACTAAACCATGTCATCCAAGGCTCTGTCCAACCTGGACTTGAACACTGCCAGGGATGGAGCACTCACGACCTCCCTGGCCAACCCATTCCAGTGCCTCACCACCCTAACAGTAAAGAACTTCCTCCTTATATCCAATCTAAACTTCTCCTATTTCAGTTTGAACCCGTTACCCCTTGTCCTGTCACTACAATCCCTGATGAAGAGTCCCTCCCCAGCATCCTTATAGGCCCCCTTTAGAGACTGGAAGGCTGCTCTGAGGTCTTCATGAAGCTTCTCTTCTCCAGGCTGAAGAGCCCTGACTTGCTCAGCCTATTTTCACAAGGGAGGTGCTCCAGTCCCCTGATATCCTTGTGGCCCTCCTTCATGTTTCATTACATTTTGTTCCGAGTGATTGGGAGGTGTCTTTTGCTGAAAAGCAATTAAAGGTCCTTCTTAAACGTAGTGCATACACTGGCCTATACAACAGCTGACTATTGTTTCAATGTGCAGCAGCAGTCTACAAGACAGTGGTGTGATTGTGACCATATCCATCATCTTGGTCTTCCCCTGCTATCTGTACTGAAATATGTGCAGTGCCAGTTAGCAGCTGGTTCTGGTCAAATCCTAGCATTCTTTTTCCACAGCCCAGTTCAGCTGAAATACAAAATTAATGATACCAGCTTATGCAGCTTTGCCACTCACTTATGTATGAGAGATTTATAATACCGTATGTCTGACCTGTAACTGGGAGGTGGGAGCTCCTGGGATCTAAGTGCACTGGCTGAATAGGGACTGTTTGACCAAATGAACCTGAACCCGATCCTCATTTGGACTTAGTTGAATCATTGTATTTTTAATTCTGCTCAGATGAGAAATATATTTAGCCTGAAGATTCATTTTTAATGATCAGAAATCAATTCAGCACTGACACAGGAAAACCATTTCAAATGTAAACATGGGATAGTGCTTCCAGCAACCTTTTATACCAGGAATTCAATGAAAGCTGGAGCTTTTCCTATTTTATCCCTTTGTAACATAAATGGTTATGCCATATCACATTTGTGACGATACATAATTGTATTATATACCAATCTGTCTGCCAGGGCAGCATGTCACAAGATGTGTCACCAATTAGCCCAGACACAAATTACATTTTTCCTTTTCCTTTGCACCAAGATGATAACTAGGCCATGAAGAGAGACATCCCACCCCATTTTAGGAGTTAGCAAAAGCAGTGAATGAGATTGGTTCCATAGCCAATCTCCTCTGATTTACTTCATTAACCAATGAACTAATTAGATTCCTTCTTTCTAAAAGCACTTACTGAGAGTCTTATTTTGGCAGTTAGTCTGTCATTAATTTTTTTTGGTGCCTATTTAACACATTTAATAATGGATTAACATTGAAATGGTTGAAAAGAATATGCTTAAATAGAACATACGGAGAAAAAAAAACCCTCATTATCTCCAAAATTTTAAACTTATGCTTCACCTTTTTTTTTCCCTGCTGGAAAAATGTTTTCACTATGAGGTATTTATTTCTTTCTCACATTACTCTGAAGTGTGTATTCAGACACATCATCAGAGTGGTTGGGCTGCTTATCTGAGTTTAAATGGCAGTTCTTTTCCTGGAAAAAAAGAAGATTGTAGAAACAATTAGAAATTGAACCTAAGTTTCTAAACATCTATGTGTTTAGATGAACTCCCTTTTAAATAGGTTGCATCCTGCCAGTCCTGAAATAACCTAGTCATGAATGTGGTATTTCCAGGGATAGCATCCTTTCCAGTAAGTTAATGCTAAGAAATTGTGTTTGGATGTCATTGCCTTTGGGATGTCAGCAATTGTGAAGGCAAGAGAAGAGCATCAATTTCTTCCAGCTGAAAGCTAGGAGAAGAGATAGCTTTGGTATTATTGGACAAGCTCGTTCAGCCCTGAAGCCAAAACACACAGTCTAGGAGCTTTGTGCTTATGGGAATTTAAGAGTGTGAATTGAAAGAGTATGAATAGCCCCCTCACATCCCAGCTGGATACTGATGGACTTTAAATTCACTGTAGAATATACAGTGTCATTTAACCCAAGATGGCAGTGCTTCCCATCTTGTTTTCCTCCATTATGATATTTACAGTGATCAACATCATCATGCAAGGGGGGTGGGAACTAGATGATCTTAAGGTTCTTTCCAACCCTAACCATTCTATGATTATATGCACATATATTTAGGCATATCCTGTCTACATAAGTGGCAAATATGTTTCCAGCGATACCTCTTTCTAATCTAATTCCAACATGATCATTAGTCAAAGAGGCATTTAGTCATATTGTTTTCTATTCAGTGAGACAGCTATGAAGTAAGATGACAGAATATATAACAATCCAAATAAATACATGGAGCGATGTCTTCTACTGGGAATAGTGAACACATAGGAACGTCTAACCTCACCCTACTGCCTACTTCTCATCTTTATTCATCCAGGTATTATCTGTTTCACTGGTGAATATGCACATGTAACACTTTTTTGTTTGCTTGTTTGTTTGTTTGGATTTTTGTTCCCTAGGGAGTTTTGGGTTATTTTTACTTTCTGCATTTGAACTAAGTTAACTGTCTGCAGGTAATGAACATCAGAAGATGACTGGTTTGGTGTATGGTATTCATTGCAGTCCAAGCAAGAAGAATAGCATTGGAATGCATTTTTTTTAGCAATCCATGTATTAATCTGATAATTTTTGCTCACTGTTCCTGTAATTTACTACCAGGGCCATTGTATTGCTATGCTTCTCATCCTACATGAGAAGGCTGCCTTCACCGGATTTCCTTTCACAAAGACTGCAAGATGCATAAAGTCTTGGCTACCTTCCCAAATGTAAATAATCTGTTGAGAAAGACTGTGAAATAAAATCTCTCTTTCTTTCTGTATCTGTAATAAACAATTTAGATCTTTCATCTGAGCTGCCTATAAATTCAAGAGTGAATTCATAGTCTTGATTCCCAAAACCTACTGGAAGACAAAAAATTATCACTGCTTTCTAAGTTCATTTCTATCTCCAGGTCAAGCTCTATTGTCTGCTGTTTCTCTTGTGACATTCTCTCTATTTCTCCTATATCATTGATCTGATATTGGCTTAATTAAATAACAGGATGGTTTAGTATTAACATCCATAAGAGAAAAGAAAAACAAGTGCTCTGAACCTTAATGCTATAC
Organism: Agapornis roseicollis; assembly: GCA_002631895.1. Taxonomy (NCBI): domain Eukaryota; kingdom Metazoa; phylum Chordata; class Aves; order Psittaciformes; family Psittacidae; genus Agapornis; species Agapornis roseicollis. The sequence continues at coordinate 15,908 of NDXB01014155.1, forward strand.
CTTATTTAATTGTGTATGGTTGAAAATAGATCTTCTTGAACAGGGTCTGCAAAATTTCTATGTAAAGAAGAATCACCTCAATACATAGGAAATCTCTAAGCAAGGTGAACATAGAGTATGGGCTCAGGAATTTCCTTCTCCCCTGTGCTTGGGTGGCTGCATCAAGAGCTTTTCCCATTGAATTCAAAACAGTGACAGTGACTTCTGTCCTCTCTGAACCTCAGTTCTGCTGTCCTAGGGAAGAACCAGCAACATTTCTTTTCTCATAAGTATAAAATCCGAAGGTTTTGATACCACATTAAAGGATTTATTAGCTTCTAAGCCTAGTGAGTACATTTTGGTTCTATGATAAACCACTAATAGATGATCAGAAACTTGGTAGTATGGCTAAAATACATCATGCAGAAACTCCAGTATATGAGTTACTTAGCCTTGAGGTGATAATTGCAGTATTGCAATATCCACCCTATAGTTAAGTTAGTGGTTACTACAAAACATCCAGTGGCGTGTTTCAGCTGCCTTAGCCAAGGGTTTTATATTGGTGCCCTGGCTTATTTTTAAAAACAGTAGATAAATAAATGTAATTATGCTGGAATCAGATAAATCACAATAAGAAAGTTACCTGTGAATTTCTCCTACGGATTGCCTAAAAAGCCCTTTTTTTTTACATAATTTATTGTAGAGATTCGTTTTGTGGAATCAGCATTTACAATGATTGTAGCTCATCAAGAGTCAAGGGGAGGTTTCATGGCATTTTCTCTGAGGTTGTCAGAAGCATCATCTAGAAACACAGGCAGCAGAGTGCTCTCAGCTGCACTGTGCCCAGAGGAAAAGCTTGCTCTTTCCTAAAGAGAAAAGCATTCTTGTTACCATCCACAATGTGTCATAAATGAAAACCTAGCAGTGATCCAAGTTTGCTAATGAATGCCATGATAGTAAAAGTATCTGGCTGTGTCTCAGCAGGTGTACACTCATGTCAGTAGATTCCCTGCTAGTGAAACTCATTCTATCAGGTGATGCTTTTTTAATCACTCCACTTACAAAACTGAAGCCTATTTAGCAGAGTTAACCAAAAATGCTACCCAGCAATTAACAGACTAACCTTTTCTGTGGGAGGACTGGAGCAAGAAGCTTCTGATACTCTAGCATTGTGTACTTCAGCTCTGTGGGTAACAAATATCCATCAGTGATAATCAACCTGTTGTAAGTAGCTCCTCACCCATTAGAAGCCAGCATGATTTTTTTACAGTACTTGCATCTTATAGCTTAAAGCTAAATTCACTGCTATTGTGTTTTTCAAAGTTCTCAAAACCTGAGGAATAAGTTTCATTCATTGCCCTAAGAAAAAGGGCTTTCTGAAGCCCTGTTTTGCTCTTTATTATGCTCAGGATAATTTTTCTCTGTGGAATTTGGAAGGATGTTGTTGGGTAAAAACAGAGTTATGCTTCAGGAAGCAGATTTTAGTGCCATGGCTCTGTTTACATGACCCTGTGACCATCAGAATAATAGGGGAGGCACAAAGATCCATGGCATGAGAATTGTAGTATCACAGTCCCAGTATCTCAGAGAACTCTCTTCATCAGACTGTGCTATCAGATGTAGTGAACTTTAATGCCCTACTGTTTAGTCATACAAAATCTTCCTTATGTTAACTGTTATAAGAGCACATTGATCTTGCTTTTAATGTTGTCACATGTAACCATCTGGCATCAGGACAAGCGCCAAAACATGACTTGCATATTTGCTGGGTTGGGGAACAGACATGTTTGACTGTGAGCTGAGCCAAATTTTTGTCATATGTACAAATATTGTTTCTCCCTACAGCTTGGAGAATGTGTGTTTTCACAGAGCTACTTTAACTTCATCCTCATCGCCTGCATTCTGTCCCTGCTCTGAGCCATAAAAAACCTTTATGTTTGTCAGGTCAGTAAAAAGCAGAACATCATCCTGTTTATTTTATAGCTAACTTCATTAGTAAGAAACAGCAAGGACTGAAATACAGGGCTGTAAAAACCCAGCTTAGGTTTGGAATGTAATGTAGTTCAAGTAATTAGTCCACTTAAAGTTTTTAATGTGGTCTCTTGGTTTCCAAAGTGCTAAAATGCTTTTTTAATGGCTCTTCCACAGTTTTTTATTGGGCTGGCACCCTGGCTTTAGATATGAAAAGAAAACCAGGCCATATCTTAATATCTCTGGATGTCATGCCAGAATTTCAGCTGGTACATGTTGATGTGACAGCCAAGGGGCCAGCTGAAATATGTCACTTTTCACCAGCTGAACCTTGTGGTGTTTTTCATAGAATTCTGGAATCATAGAATGGCTTAGGTTAGAAGGGACCTTAAAGATCATCTAGCTCCAACCCCCACTAACAAGTCTAAAAGAACTTACCTATACTACCAGTTCATACTGTCTTCATTTTTGCCTAACAGTATAAAAAAGGATTTAAGGTTCTTAACTTTATGGTGAATTGCTTTGCACTTGTGTTGTGTAGTTCTTCTAGACTCGTTTATCAGATCAGAAACTTGGACCATTAGATTTAATACTCTCATGTGTGTGTTGGCATTTTTGGATTAATTCTAATTTAATATTCCTCCTTGGCTGTTCACTGTAACAGCTGACCTGTGATATCTGCCAACTGATAACCACAGGTAAATGAATAAAAGCTCCAATCCCTACTGGAAAATGTGGTCACAGAGAAGTAAAAGCAGGTATATCCTAGTTTCTGTTTAGACCATGAATACAAACATTGAGGGACAATTTCAATAAACTCCAAAAACAATAAAAAGATGAACCCACAATGTGAAATGTTGGATCATAGTACCCTGACTGGCTCAAGCTTACTTGCTTCCCAAAATTTCACTTATATTCACATTTAGTCAGATTAAGGATTTGAAGTCTTGTTTTTCCTTAATGAAGCCTTATTTAAGCATCAAGGCCTTTAGGATTTAGAGCCTCAGGCTAGAAATCTCAGGAGACTATTTTCAGGATTCATGTGCTTTATGGCCAGGAACAACAGTCATCTGACTTGAGCTCCAGTGTAGAACAGACTTTAGAGATGTTCTCTTATACTGCTGGAACAGAAAACAATGTTTTCCCTTCAGAATACTTGCTTCAGACCATGTATGTTAAATATGGTGAAGACAGCTTTCATATAAATTAGATACATATAATTTCGGGGTTTTGTAAGTTTGTTTAGAAGAATTGGATTAATAGATGTGTCTCAACATAATATTGATTCTTTAACTAATCCTTTCCCTACATAATGCTTCAATAAAGCTGAATTTCTTACACTCAGAACTAGCCAGAAAACAATTTCCATTCTGAAGGGGAAGGGAAAAAACCAACAAAGCAAAGGCATTTCACAGCATTTAATTTTTATTCAGATTGAATCTCATGGCAATTGTATGCAAAGCTTGATAAAAGGGTTGATAAATGTACCTCAGACAACTTTCAAAGAAAGAGAACTGCAAGTCAGCTTATCAGATAAACATTTGAAGTATCTTAAAAACACTCCAAAAGCGTTCAAAGCATCTTTCATAACCTTTGCAAAAGTATGTGCAACTTATAGACAAAAGTTTGTAAACAGTTTGCATGGGATTCATATAACTTCATTTACTAGGCAGATAAGTCTCTAAGCTAAACTCTCTCTATGGAACATTATTGTTGCCATCAAGATGGTTTGAAGATATAAGCAAGACCGAGTTTGTAAGGAAAAGTAGTATTTTTATTGCGGCATTTCTGCAGTTGGAAAAAACCGAACACCTCTTTCACTTGCTCACACTTCTCTTTAGATCTGAGAAAGAAATGCCCTTCTAGGGTATGATTCATCCTTGCCTAAGATAGACATAATGACTCACTCTCTGTAGGTGCCTATTTATCTCTGTTGACCATAGAAGGATTCTGGTTAACTAACGGTAAACGGCTAACTTGAAGATATTAAAAAACAGATAGATAACCTGGACTCTACTTTGCAATTATAAGGGTTTCTCATAGGAACTTTCCTCCTTCCATTATTTGCATTAATTCAGGGGCAAGCTCTGAGTGCAATATTCACAATTCATTTCTTTATTTACTGTCAATCCAGAATCCCCTCTGAAGGTATCTTAGTGTTCAGAGTGACTGAATTACCTATTCCCAGAGAAGAATAGCAGCCGTTTTGCTCTCTAAACAATTCAGAGTTCTCCTGAGAAATAGATCTAGGGAGCTTCAAAGATCACAACATCTCATGTAAATATCTGTTTGATTTTAGTTGATGGTAAAATGACAATGCAGCTTTTGCTACAGAATGTTAAAGTAAAAGCATTTAGCATGTGCTGAATATGTTCTTTTGATCTTGCTGAGGTTCTCAGTACACAATATACTATTGCATATTTTCAAATGACATAAGGATACAAATGCCTTTTTTTTTTTTTCACTCTTCAGCTGCAATAGTTACAGAAGCCAGGGCTTGCTGGAGAATAATCCTAAATCATTTCTGCAGAGGACAAGTAAATCAATACACCATCCTCACTGAAGACTTCTCTAGTAAGTGAAGTTGGAAGCGTGATCATCCAAGACCAAGTGATAAGGGCAGAGGTATGGTCAGAAATAGTATCAGTTGTTCATTTACCTTGGCTAGAGGCATGGTTTGATCCTTTTTCTCCCTCTGCGGTGGTGGTTGGCTTTCTGCAAAGAAGAAAAGCAAGAGGAAGGGCAACAGGTCCCACTAGCAAGGCCAAGAAAGAACAACAGGAGACAGGATATTAGACAATGAAGTTTCCCAGAGGTATCTTTAATAGTCAGCTCAAGAACAAACCAAATGTAGTTTTTAGAGAACTACCAGGCTGAAGTGACTCAGCAAAGACTGGATCTTGAAATTCAGCCCTTGAGATCTGGATACCTGCATCTTTTCTTAATACAGTTGCTTTTACTTTCTAGCACTTATTAGAACCAGCTCAATCATCATTTGATGAAGTGACAAAAGCATCCTCTAAAGTTTCAGCAGTTCTTTCAGAGAATGCTTACTCTATTTCAGGTCCTTTCTAGGTATCGTTGTCTACACTGGACATGCACGATAGAGACAAAAATAGAAACCTAGAGACTACATCACTCTGTATGTGACTGAAGACAGGATTACATTACCATAGACACTGATGGAAAGGAGAGAAGACAAAGCAGAGCAGTCACAGTTTTTTTGTCTTCTCATCTGTCATGAAAGTCAAGTGTCTCCACTCTTCCTAACATGTTTACTGGTGTGCATTCACTCCAGCTGATTAGGTTCATACACCCTAACTAATGTACCTGCTGAGAGAAGCCAAATGCAGCAGAGTGTTATGTGGTCTGCTGGAGAGCCAAGCCTGGAATGCATTGTCCATAGTGGACCCATTTGTAATTTGCTTAATTTCATGAATGCTGTGGATAACTGCCAGGTAATTGCTGGGGGTGCACGTACATTAGAGGTTGACAGGGGTAAGGATGAGAAATCTGTGAACATTTAGTTGACTTTGGTCTTTGTCTTTTATAATTAGATAATTTGCTTTCAGTGACAAAACACCTGACTGTTGTTCTAATTTTTTACTTTTTTCCACTATTTTCAGCTAGAAATGGCTGATTTTCTTCTTCTGCAAATTTCCCTAAAATTCAGAACATGTCATTTGCCAAGTGTTGCTGGGGTGAGTAAATCTATAGGGAAGGTATGTAAATCGTGAGATGCAGATTGCAGCTGTGAGGAGGATGGCTTTGTGGTTACAGCTCTGGCTGTGGACTCAGCAGGGTATTGTTTGTTTCCTATCTGCTTTGTGATTATTGGCCCATGAATGAATCACTTCAGGCTTTCTTCTGTACCCAAAGCAGTATATCCTAAAGTATATGTTTTTCTAGGCTGTCTTCACCACTTTCTTCTTATTTTCATCCTCTTCTTGTATTCAATAGATACTTGTTTCCACTTTCTAGCACCCACAAGATAAACCCTGCCCCCCCTAATACCACCCAAGTCACACTGTTAGCTTTTCTACACTCCCTACTGTCACTCAATGTATCTTCTTTCTCCCAGGTACACTATGAACTCCAGTGAAAACCATGGGAGCTGCCATGGCCTTCCTTTGCCTACACTCTTGTGCCCCACTCTTATAAACAGGGACATAGCTAATTGTTTGGCCCCACACATAACCTTATTTTTCATAAGCTGCTGCCTTCTCAGGTTGGGAGCTCTCTTTACTATGTACACTGATAGTCCTGCTTAGACGAAATTCTTTCACATTAATTAAAATACCTCCTAAAATATCCAATCTCAAGCTTTATTTAGATAAAATTAGGGAGTCTGGGAGGTTGACCTTGAGTTGAAGAAACTTAACCTTCTCCTAGTACACTTACATAAGAATATCAGAAAAGAACTTTCTCTGTGAAGGTTATGAGAACATAAGCTAAGTGATGTCAAAAAATAGAGAAAATAAGAAAAAAATAGATGAAGAAAAAGCCTTCTGGGTTTCTTGCTCTCCAGATCAACTTTCAGATTTGATAAAATACATGAAAAATCAATATCTGTAATCGAGTTACCAATGACTGCTCTTAGATATTCTCTGGCACCTTTTCAGGCAGTCTGTAAACCTGTCTATTTTAATTCATATCTGGACAGAAAGTCCAGATGTACTCATAGGAAAGACAGAGCTCTGACTTACGTATATGCTTCTTAGAGTTCATTAATCCTGAGGGTAAAGCCTCTACCTGTGGAGAAAGTCCGATTACCAGAATTCATTGATTTGTCTTTCATCCCTTCATCAAGAGATGCTGAACCCATTCATGTCTCTGATCCTGAGCATCAAAGTCTTCTAGAGAACTAGCCCATGCCACCTGAGGCCTTGTTTCCCTGCAGCCTATATGCTTTCCAGGACCAGAAAGACACAGCAATTGTGTGATAGGGAGAAGACTGTGAACAGGATTTTCAGGGGCATTTCAACTTTGTGAAATTTCATGCCATGAAACTTTTTGCTTGTCTATAAATGTCACCAACACCTAATGGAAAGATCAATAATGTGATCCCATGAGGGAAAAAAAGAAACATATAGACCTCATCCCAATATCTTATGAGCTGGTCAGCACCAGCTTGAAAAACACAGAGAAAAGGTAATATGTGCTAAATACATAGTTAAATGCATTGATTAAATGAACATTCTACTTGGCTAATTACAGAGTTGTACATGCTTTTATGGGTCTTTGCCTACTTTTTCCTCACCCAGACAGACCATCCCTTGATAAATGAACTTTCTGCCACACAGATCTGCAAAAACTAGAAAATCCTTCAGATCAGTAGGTGTGCGGGGCTAAAATGGCTGATTAAAAGCCTGAGATACAAGAGAGTCCTGAATTGGGAAGTACTGACAATGACTTGGAGACACAGACTGCTACCAATTTCTTATGTCCCAGGGTACTACACTGACAGGGGTTGGGTGATCCCAAAGTTATGACTTGAGTCTACTGCACATTATCAAGGAGGTGTTCTTCAGATTTGACCCTCAGGCAGACAAGAAAGAGGAAAACAAAATTACTTTATTTAGAGACATCTGTTTCGAGATATTAACTAGTAAATAATGCATAAGTTGGGATGATGTTTTGGCACCACAACACTGTAGAGCTGAATAAAACAAATAATAGAGCCATGAAGTAAAACTGAATTGTATACTCGGTCTATTTCTTGTCAGCTAAAGCCAAATAAGTTTAGGAGACTATAAGCAAAGGGAAAACAGATTTCTGTCTCTATGTTTGTTTGCTTGTTTCCCCAGAGCTAGCACATTTCCTTAAAGCATTGCATGGTCATTCCAACAAAGGAATTGTGTCCCATGTGACAATGTGGGAGGTATATGATGATATGGTTAATGGAAACAACCCTCCAGTCATCCACCCTTCCCCCCCTTTGTACAACACGATTTAGTCATTTCTAAGCAGCTTTAGGTGCCAGCAGGAATTCCAGGAAAACCTTCTCTGATTTTGGATAATATTGAAATACTGTGCTTGCAGCAGTTCAGGCTCACCAGTAACTCAGCTAATCATCCACTGGGATGGAGGACAAGCTGGGGAGACAGCTGGCAGCAATAACACCCTCACCTTCTTCTAGTAAAGATGCAAGTCAATGTTGGTTTTATTACATTTTTTTTTTTTCCCAGGAATAAACTCTATCGGAATTAATTAAGTTTTCATATCCATCTATGTTGAAGTCACCAATTGGCCCAAATAGACGTAGAGTTTGATTACAAAGCAGTTTTTCTAGTCAGGAGAACTGAAGACTCTGCCATGCTTTCTAATGACTTTGGAACTGAGTCAGAATCTGTGGGAATTGTGTTACAGGCTTGGGTAGAACCCAGATTTGGTTGGCTTTATGCACTTGAAGCCCAGTTTACAAAGTTGCTCAAGGGAGCACTTTCCATTATTTGGGTTTCATTAGAATGGTTTCATCTGTCTCTCTGAAGAATACACTATGAACATCACTATCCCATCCACCTGCACATGATCTAGGTGGTCCTGCCTTGGCAAAGGGGTTAGAGTAGGTTATCTCCAGAGGTCCCTTTCAACTCTAATGATCTTGTGATTCTGTGGTCATACAGACAGAATTGCCTTTGTGCATGGCATAGTGTTTTCTTGTGTTATAAACCCACCTAAAGGTCCCTTTTCTCTTCACTGCCATTAGTCTTTACAATCAAAGCACAGCTTGTTTATCATCTGTATTACAGTGACACCCACAGACCCACTCAGAGTCAGTGCTGTTGACCTATCCATGACCATGTTTCTTATTACCAGTTTCTGTCTCTACTGCTCTTTTGGATGCTACAGCAATACAAATGATAACAATAAGAGTGGATGAGCTTTTCTTCCTGGTGAAATGAGAGCTCAACTAGAGAGCAAATAGAGGTCAGCAAAGTAAGACCAGTGACTGAGTGTGCACTTCTAAAAACAAATGAAAAAGTTGACCTCCCCAGGGTATGTCAAAGGCACAGACAGGACAAAACATGCTCAAACACCATGATTCACAGAGCACTCATGGCAGCTGAGGGCATGATGTGTGTTCTGTGGGTGCTTCACTGGATATGACAGTGTAGATGCATCAGCAAGTTCATTAACTAAACCTTTTATATTAAAAGTTCATATTGATCCAGCAGGAATTTTGAACATTGACGATGCTGGTCCAGAAAGCTAGAAAACTGTCTTTTAAACCATGATTTAGTGCTACTTGTCACCTAAGAAGCATTTTCTACATCTTCTGAACAGATTTCGTTTGGATATCCATAAACATATCCATAGCTCACAATGAGAAAATAAGGTAATTCGAGTCCCAGGTATTTATAAAATGGCTATCCCCCTCCTTTCTCAGAATAGACTATTCAGTGAAACTGGCCTTTTCAGCCAGATTTATGTGAGTCATGGTGAAAATGAAGTATGTCCCGTAAGTCTAACTCTAGTTCAGACACTGTAGTTACGCTGAACAATTTTTCTCTGTGATGATTGTCCTTCCTTTGCAAATAGTCACCTTTCACTACACTCTATCAATATTTATAAAATCTGATGAGCCTTAAAACATGCAAAAAAGGATTAAATTAATTTAGTAGAAAACTGAGGACTATTTTGCATTTAGAACAGATTTTATATGTCCCCCTGTGTTTAGCTTCTTTTACCTGTTTCCAATCCATGATGTGTTTACTGGAATTAGTAAATCTCTTTCATTTACATACTTAGAAGAAAATGTTTAATAGATGCCACATGAATTTTGCAAATTGCTCTCATTCTGATGCTGATTAATAGAACCCCATGTAAAATGTAAAACCAATTTCTAGTCTTAAATTAGTGTTCTCTCCTACTTAAATCCGGGGGTTAGAAGGACGCTCAGGATATTTTCTTATACTTGTTTTAGTCATACTTATTTCTTAATCAAGCTTCATATTAAAAGTGAAGTAGAAACATATTAAGGGCTGGAGATGAGAGTATCACTGCCTTTATCTTGAAAGGATGAAATAGTGGAAGTCTGTAAAAGCATTTAGAATCATAGAATCATAGAATAGTTAGGGTTGGAAAGGACCTTAAGATCATCTAGGTACAGCCTCATTGCCATAGCAAGGACACCTCACACTAAACCATGCCATGCAAGGCTTCGTCCAACCTGACCTTGAACACTGCCAGGGATGGAGCATTCACAACCTCCCTGGGCAACCCATTCCAGTGCCTCACCACTCTAACAGAAAAGAATTTCTTCCTTATATCCAGTGGTTAATCTCAAGTTGCCTCGATTAATCAAAAGACTTGGACATGCTTTCCCTGTGCTTTTTCAGGCTAAATGGTTGAAATTGAAGAGGTGGAAACCAATCTAATACCTTAGCGTTAAGTGGAGTACTTCCTATCTCCTAGTGAAGGCTGAGCAGATAGCAATTTTCTAATTTAAGGTATTTAAATATAGTTTCTTTAAAATTTTAGATGTTTTTAAAATTAATTGAAATGTTTTAAATTTCTTTTTTTAGGAACATCTTTATTTTTTTGTTGGTGGTGCTTGAGGGCACTTATTTGAGTCTTTTATTGTGATCATATTGATGTTGGAGGCGGTATGTACTAAGCTTAGTTGAGACATAGGAAATCTCATTAGCACATACATGATTCAAACCCAGCCTAGACTCATACAGACTCAGAATTTTTATCACACATCAGCTCTTTAACTGAAACAAAATTGGAAACTGCAGGGGAAATGTACTCATGTCATAAAAGCTGAGACTTTAATTGGCACCAAATCATTCTCTTGTTGGTAGTCCGAGCAAACAGGTGAAATCCTAATTCTAACTTTGGAAATTCTACTGATTTTTTGTCATTTTGTCCAAAACTGGATCGAGCACTTTGGTAGGGCAGAAATACTGTTGCATGAAGAGAATTAATGTGAGGGTTTTTTTTCTCCATGATTTCCAATCATTATTTTCTTCCAAGAAGACAGAAAGGCAAAATTATTTGGTATCAAGTGTAAAATACCTGCTTTACTTATGGTATCTCGTAATTCTTACCTCTTTGAGTAAACACAAAAACAAGATCTGCTGATTTCCTTTCTGGTGAGGTGTGAGGTGCTGTCACACATGATCAGTTCCTTTATTTCTATTGAGAGGACAAGACAGGGAAAACCCAAGATCTTTGCATTTGATGTAATCCCTGTCAACCTGGAACGATTGCAGGCAATAGTAGGATAACACATATATGGCTGCAGTCCATGAAAGTTCCCTCTAAGAAGACAGCAATTCTTAATCACTTATTTAAACTTACTCAGTGATCACACAGTGGAGACTGGTAGTTCCAGAAGGTGATTCATACCAACCTAAGATAGATGTCTAACATTAAGCAGGATGAATCACTCAGCAGACATGTTGTCTCTCCAGTGATACAAAGGGACCAAACGAATAAGATAAATAGTTTAGACAGCTAACTTAGACCACTGAAGTTACTTGAAACAAATCTGCATCCTAATGTGTATTTAGGAGATCAGGAGTATCAGGTTTTTTTGACTGACTGAATAAGAAGGTTTAATAGAAGGACTGTAGTCTTGCCTTGCCTTGCCTTTCTCATTGCCACCCGATCTTTGCTAAAAGGCAGATAGCACACGCTATTTCAGGTTTTCATTTTGAAGACAAAACATACATAAAGGAACAAGAGGCATCTAATACATTAAACTTCACTGTATTATTCAGTAGCCAATGTTTAATTTCCCACAAAAAGGTGTGCAAGCTTGCACTAGCATATGCAATGTCAGAAAACAGATTTCTCCAGTTGAAGAGCTGCACTACAATTTTCCAATGAACAATAATGCCAGTGAGATTTCCCATATCCTTCTACTCTGTTCAAGCAACATCAACAAATGCACAGCCACTTCTTCTCTTCTAGACTCTAACAGACTGTTAAAGTATACAATTAACTTGGCAAATAAAAAAAACCCAAACGACTTCATCTTCCAATTTGACCTTAGTAGTTTGGACATCGGGAAAACTTGTTTACCACTCTAAGGACTATTTGTGAAACCTGAGGTTTGAGATCTAATCCATTTTCTCTCACTTCCAGTTACTTACATGTTTCTTTGTATTTTGTCTTAATTTCAAATTAAATATGATCCTTTACTGCTCCGAAGACTTTTCTGACAATTAATGAAACAAACCATGGAAAAGTTATCTTGGTGTTAGTCTTAAAATTCCATTTTATTTATTTCCATACTTCATTATTTGCTACAGAGTAAAGGTTTATCCTGAGCCAGCAATTAATTCAAGATTGTTAGTCCCTCTTCTGTTCTTGCATTATTCACATGTGTTGCGGTTTAACTCAGCAGGCAGCTAAACACCACACAGCTGTTTACTCATTCCCAATGGAATGGTGGAGAGAATCAGGAAAAGGGTAAAACTTGTGGGTAGAGATAAATACAGTTTAATAGGAGAGAAAGGAAGGGAAAATAACAATAATAAAGATAATGATGATGATAATGATAAAGGAGTATACAAAGACAGTGATGCCCATCCAGTCCCTGAGCAGTAGGCACCTCTCCCTGGTTTTTTTGTTCAGCATAAACAATTGTTAAATATGAAGCCAGGCTGAGAAAGTTGGGGCTGTTCAACCTGCAGAAGAGAAGCTGCATGGAGACCTCAGAGCAGCTTCCAGTGTCTGAAAGGGTGTCTGTGAGGATGCTGGAGAGGGGCTCTTCATCAGGGACTGTAGCAATAGGACAAGGGGTGATGGGTTCAAACTGAAACAGGGGAAGTTCAGGTTAGATATAAGGAAGAAGTTCTATACTGTGAGGGTGGTGAGGCGCTGGAATGGGTTGCCCAAGGAAGTGATAAATGCTTCATCCCTGGCAGTGTTCGAGGCCAGGTTAGACAGAGCCTTGGGTGATATGGTTTAGTGTGAGGCATCCCTGCCCATGGCAGGGGGGTTGGAACTGGGTGACGTTAAGGTCCTTTCCAACCCAAACCATTCTATGATTCTATGATGCCTTATGGAATGGAATATCCCTTGGGTCAGTTGTGGTCAGCTGTCCTGGATGTGTCCCCTCCAAACTCCTTGTGTGCTTTAGTCCTCCTCACTGGCAGGGCAGTGTGAGAAGCTGAAAAGTCCTTGACTGTAAGAGCTGACTAACAGCAAAAACCATTGTTGTGTTATCAACATTGTTCTTATCCTAAATTCAAAACACATCATCAGTGTACCAGCTACTAGGAAGAAAATTAACTCTATGCCAGCCAAAACCAGAAAGACATGCACTCCCTCATTAATGATTTATATTCCCAAAGTACCTGATCTCGCACTGATTTTGATAGTCACTATCTAGATGAACATATGGGTCTGTCTCATTACATGCTATCAGTCATCCAAATAGATGGCAGCCCAACTCCTAAGATATATCAGAGTGCGAAAATAATTAGGGCAAATAAAGTTTCAACTGCAGGCTTTATCCTTTCTTTGAAGTTAGTAGCAATATGTTTTTGTTAGTGATGTAAAATATATTTTCATGAACACTTTCTGTTAATGGCAATATTATGTATTTTTATTTTTACTACTTTGATTCTTGATGTCTTATGACTAGACGCCCTGTTCCAGTGACTGTGAAGTTATTCATCAGATGACATGATTTATCTCTAAAACCTCTCCATTTTTAGCAGTCAGGAAAAATTATACATGCATAAATGGACTGTTCTCCACTTCTGTGGCTCTAATTGCACTGGTTGCTTCTGTTGTTGAATGGCTTCATCTTAGAAACCTACGCATTTTGCTGAGATATTACTGACCATAAGGTGATAATGTGACCTTTGAATCAGCCCTCCTGCAAAGCTCCAGCTTTGGATTAATGCATTGTTCTTGATGTCACAAGTCCAAAATTTGGAATTTGAAGACAAACATTAGGCAGAAATTAATAATGAGCTTCAGATGATGCAACAAACTATCAAAGGAAATGTTGAAGCCTTTATTTCTGTGTACCTCTACGGTTTATCCTGCCTAGCCTTACGATTCCTTCCTTTTTGTTCACCTTTCCAGTCAGTAGAGATAGACTTGTACAATTCCCATGGGTAACTGAAGCTATCCAAGTTATGAATAGTTCAGAACTGTAGATTCTTTTCCCTTGAATTTAGATAGAACATTGATCGTTATCCCCACTTTCTTGATGTTTAGTTAGGTAGACACAGTTAAATAGGATTAATCTATGTCTAAATAATATTCTGAGTGTTAATAGTTTTCCATACACAGGTTGTTAGATAAAGTCCCAAGTTACTTATGTAACCTAAGTATGTGATTTCTGACTGTTACGTCTATTCTGAACTTTAAAACATTTTGATGAATTTTGGCGATTGAAGAATCCATGTCTCATTCATTCTATAACTTGGTTGTACAACGTCAGTGAACTACATCAATCCTGATTTGTGCTTGAATTGAAGTGTCAGCTCTACGGATTGCCCAAGTTCTACTTGTCCAAATGGTCTTACATCTAACATTAAACAATAACAATTCCTACAAAACCCTGCAATTTCAGAGTTGTATTTTTAACTTTATGTCACCTTTCAATTGTATTCTGTTATCAATTTATCCTACCTAAATGTCATTTTATACTGTTTAAATGCCGCTCTCATATCCTGAAATCCTTCTACTTTTCCTTCCAGACCTATCTCTTTCAGAAAGATTGTACCCACCTATAAACTGGCATTCTGTCTATAGATATCATTGAAATAGATTAAATCAGTGACCTCTAAATCAACATGTCTATCCTTCCGTAATACTTCTAGCTCTCTTTCCACTTCATTTTTTTTCCCTCCTACATTAAAATACAATTGATACTACTTTACTACTTACTTTGTTCTGAAAGCAAAAGTAAAAGGATAAGTGTGTTTTGTACATCTGCATTTGAAATACAAGCAATTTCATCTAAACTGAGAAAACACTTCCTTTCTTCCTATTCTCTCTTTAGTTTAAAGCCTGTTGAATCTATTAGCCTTTACAGTTTTGCAGAAAAATGTTTGGTATTGTTGCTGCTTAAATAGAAACCATTTAATCATAGACTCTATTAGGAAGCTAGCTGGAACTTGCTGTTATTTACCTTACTTGCAGACTTTTTTCTCTTGTTAAGTGCCTTTGGTTTAGTGTTCAGGCACTAAATCATTAACAAAGGTGCTCAGTAATGCCTGGTGGAACAAATGACCTGTTGAGGTAATTTTAATGCTATCTTTTTAATACTTTTCAGTTGCATGGATGAGGGAGGACTAAGGTGGGAGGTTTAGGAGATTTACCTAATACTGTGCCACTGTTTGATTGTATGGCCTTAGTTGAATTATTTGAGCCAACGTTTTCTAATTTGCATAACTGCATCAAGGCATCAAAACAGAGCTTTGTTTTTCAGGGGTCCAAAAAGTTTAGTTACAAGGTAAGTAAACCTGAAAAATGTGTGACTTTCAGCGGAAGAGACCCATGCTGAAATTTGTATGTGTCTCTGTTTGTGCCTATAGTGTATATAAGCTGAGCATTATGAGCAGCAATTATTTCATAAACCCCTAATCCATATAAGATATGCTATATACACTTTGCTTATAAACATGTCTAATGTTGAATATATTTCGATCATTTGAAATGCAATCTGGAATTCATCCAAACTTTTCTGTTTGGAAAACTGATGTAAAGCTGTTTTCCCTCTTATTTTTGATTCTCAGAAATAATTAAGTTTATGATTCTTGAAGATGTTCTTATAAACTAAACAGGAGGGTGGTTTCTCATGAATTTATTACCCACTGGTACAGGAAAGATAGTTGTAATTTCCATGCCCAAGGGATTTAAATGAGAATAAAAAAATTTCAATATCAAAAGGTATTTATGCTAAACATAAAATGTGTTGCAGATTCAGCTGGGAAATGTGAAAGTAACCCAAATTGTTTCCATCTTTGTCTTCCTGGTGTGTGCAGTCTACACTGCTTGTTTTTCCAGACAACAACAATTCCATTATGTTAGAGCTTTTACAGGTCTGAACCCTTCAAAAACATCTAGCAAATCATAACCTCTGCAGCAGCAAAAAATAGACTTCATTTCTAGATGAAGTGTGAAATGCACTTCAGGTACAGAAACTCCTTAGATGGAAATTTAGATTTAGATAGAAAAACTCAACCTTGTAGGTAGATGAATGAGGCACTGAAATTCTAAGACTTGTAACAGGAATGTCTTAATACTGTTATTTGTATTCTGGCTGATAAAATAGTTTAAGGATTAGTTAGATGTATTGTTAGGCTCATCTGAGTGAAAAATGCAGGAACAGAAATAATAGGTGTCTCAGAGTTGCAGGAAGTAGCCTGAATAGAGACCTCTAGGGTGCTAGGCCAGTGTATTTACTGTATAGCCATAAGCCCATTCATTAAAAGACCATTAAGCAAATTAGAAAGTGGGTAACCACTCCTCACAGCCTGTTGTTTATTTGCAGGTCAATGTAGGCTAATAGAGCTTTTTGTTCTTCAGGAACAGTTCTCATGACACTAACAGATTCCAGTAAAAATCTAGTTCATTTATTACCATTTCAGGCTCACTGGAAGAGATAAATAGGACATTAAACATGTACAGAAGTTTAAATTGGCAAAATTCCATCTGTTCTCGTCCTTCCCCTAGAAATACAGGATCCTACAATCCATCAGTCCTGTGGCACCAGACGAGCAATTAAGGCTGTTCACACAGTCTTTTCAGAGTGACATGTTTGTGCTGAATGCAAAGTGAATTTCTGTATGCAGCTCACGCTGTACGGAAGGGAAGCAGAATGACACAAGCTTTTTTCACCCCTTTTCCAAATCAATAGACCATTGAAACAGCAGTTGTGAGGCTACGGTGATGGTTTGCTTGCCCCACAATCCCAAATCCCCCATTTTTAAACCTGAATCTAATTATGTTCAATAATAATAACTTTTCTATGGAGACATAGTTGTGGGGTAAAGTAGTTAATATTCCTGATATTATAAACCAGACACAAAGGTTATGATAGGAGTGAAAACCACACAGCTAGTATCACATAGGAATGAGGATTCAAGGCTGAAATAGCTGCAGAGCTTTAAGGTGGGCTATGACAATAACATGAGGTAAAGCCTTGAAAGGATGAGGGGCCTGAGAAAGCTGTTTAATGTTTAACGATTACCTCCTCCAAACTCAGGAGGAATGACTCCCAACAAAGAGGAAGTCAAGCAAGAACACCAGGAGGCCTGCATAGATGAAAAGGAGCTCCTGGATAAATTCAAACACGCAGGTAGCATACAGAGGGTGGCAACAAGGGCAGGCAGACTGGGAGGAATACAGAGAGATTGTCTGAGGAGTCAGGGGAAGCTAAAACCCTGTCAGAATTAAATCTGGCCAGGGATGTCAAGGGTGTAAAGGGAAGGTACATCAGGGATAAAAGGAAGACAAAGGAGAATGTGAGCCTTCTCCAGAAGGAAATGGAAAAATAGTGGCCGACAAGAAAGCTGGAGAGGGAATTTTTACAAGGTCAGGTAGGGACAGGACAAGGGGGAATGGCTTTAACCTTCCAGAGGGGAGATTGAGATTAGACATTGGGAAGAAGCTCTTTACTATGAGGGTGCTGAGGTGCTGGCACAGGTTGCCCAATGAAGCTGTGGCTGCCTCATCCCTGGCAGTGTTCAAGGCCAGGTTGGACACAGAGGCTTGGAGCAAGCTGCTCCAGTGGAAGGTGTCCCTGCCCGTGGCAGGGGGTTTGAACTGGATAAGCTTTAAGGTCCTTTCTGACCAAAACTACTCTATGATTCTATGGTACTAAGAAGATTTGAGCATGCAGCTACATATCAAGAAAATCAACCCTGTCCACAGGAGCAGATTTCTGCTGTTGCTGATTTTCTGACAGCTGGGAACTAAGATAAACTATCAGCACCTTGCTAGCACATGAGACAGCCTCAGGAGCTGAAATTGAATAGCTCAAGTCCTAATATATTTAATTCCAGTCAGAGCATAAGTAATATCACATAGAATTATGATTTCCCAATTTGGGAACCTCTATTTAGCTTTCTACAGAAATTTTGCCATATTCAATTATATATTTTCTTTCCTAAGAGCAGGATTATGGAATACCGCTTCTAATGCACCTCTGTTAAAAAATAAATGATATCAAGATGATCTGATTTGCATAGATATGATTTGATTTAGACGTTTCAGTTCCTCCACTTTTGGGGAAGGACTTGAGATCTAGTGGGTCACCTCTGTCAGAGATTTGCCTGCATTTCTCAGGGAATGAGTTGATAAATGTAGTTAAATTATAAGTCTTTATGTATTAGGACAAAATAAAGGGAGATATCATGGCAGCAGGGACATACTTAAAGGCAGAGGACTGATGAAGGGACTGAGCCTGGGAGAATAAGATGGGCTTGATGTAGCTTACAGTAAAATGGGTTCACGGTAGCATGCCACCTATGAAGTTAGAAAGTAACTATTCCATTAACTCCAGGGAAAGGTTATTTTGGTTGGAATAGCTGCAAAACTCTTCTTGTGTTTGCTTATTTTGTCTCTTGGGGTGTTTTATGAAAATAAATTTTCTAGTAGTCCTATTGTAAAAGAACATCAAGGACAATAGTCAAGCAGTCAGTAGTTATAAAGTGCCTGAAATAGTATTTCTTCTGTATAGTAGAGAAATTGTTTCTGTTCTGAATCTATATTATGATTTCTTCAATGACACAGTCATGATCCTGGTTCAGTATCTCCACTGTTTTCTAGTACAAAAGGAAAGTGGGGACCACGGGGACCTCTTTTTCTCGATCTTTTACCCTTACTCACATGCAAGAATGGTAATTCTGCTGTTAGGACCTTTTCTTCTCCAGATGACCCAACTGTTTTACATTGCAGCAAAGAGGGAAGTGTTGTCTTAACCCACTAAGGAAAAAGTCAGAATCTCATCAGTCAGAACTACTTTGGACCATATTTGAATTACCATTTACTCAGTGATAGTTACAATGACATGATAGGAAAGTGATGAGTAAATCAGGCTGTCTGCTGCTTCAGGCAGTAAGGTTTGGCTCTCTGTAGAGCAGAGAAAATGGTAAAGAATGGTAGACATTTTATTAAAACCATTTAAGAAGAATACTTACTTTTTCAACTTCGCCTATAGTAAATAATATCCAAATAGCCATCATCCTTATTAGATGATCCATTTAACTTACATGTTTCAAGTGTTTTTCCTTCTTTGATAGCTTGGAGTGAAAATGCCACCTCTGTGGGAAGTGGGAGATATGAATATTTCAGTCATGCCCTGACATTAGATGTGATAATGCCTCAGGTGAGTAAAAAGGAATAGAATCCATCTGAAGAATTACTGAAATCTGTCTGCATCTAAACAAATCACCCTAAGCTATATTTATTGCCAGTAAAGACTTTGGGATTAAATTACTTGGGAAGCACTGGCATCTAGCAATATCTGAAATGCTTTGAGGTACGTGAGACATCAGACAGATAGGACACCAGACATTGGAGACCAAGCTCTCCTGCATTATTAAATTGACTCCAAAACTGATATGATAAGGCATCCCCAATAGCACTGAATGCTTCTGCTTAGGTACCTTGAGTCTGTACTCTATGGAATTGATAGAAGTGCAGTTCAAGCCTTCCTCGTTTAGGTACCTACACACTGAAAAAGAGGAACTGGAGTCCTTGCACTCTTGACTTAGTGTCTTTTTGCTACTGTAGAATCCCAGATAATTTGATTTAATTTAGAACCTACACTATAGACATCTGAATTTGGTGTGGATGAATCATGCTTAGGCTGTATTCAGGTTGTTGAATATGCACTTCTTAACAATGGTCACATGGCAAGCTCAGCTCTAACAACCATCATCCTGGCTCCGACTTGCTTATATTGGACTTCTTTGGTTTTGCTATTGCTGGTTATCCCTGGTGGATATCCTATGATTAACACAGAAAAGTGTAACTGTTGCTGTGATTAACTTGTCCAGTTCTAAGGTTTGGCTCAATAGTATTAGTTTTTCTGCCAGCCCCAAGCAAATATTATAAAAGACTTGCTGGAAATGATGCCATACCCCATAAAAAACTGAGCTTCTGTTTCATACAAAGCACATCTGAATTGAAAATATTGGTCTTCTTAGATAGACCCTATATTTCTTTCCCCTACCTTGCCACAAGCAGACTCAGAGACATAATGACCCTGGCCTTAGAAGGCCACATTATTTACTTTGAACAGTAACAAGTAATGCTATTTCAGTGTGCTAACTTTACTGCTTTCAAGGCCTAAATTACCTAGCAAACATAGATGGATGAGCAAATGGTCTTCAGTGTGAATTGATTCTCTCTTCTAGAGCTGTGTATGTTTGTGTTTCTATGTTTGAATTTTCCCCCTTCTTACTGATTACTGAAAAAAATCCCTTTTCCAACCTTATAGTATCACAACTCACGTACCGACTGAAAGATGGATGCCTAATATAAGATGAATGCAGTGCTAAAGGGAAAAGTCTTTTGATTATTTTGTGGAAGAAGAAATGATTGAGAGTGTCAGAATTTCTCTTCTATTCCCTCTGAGAGGACATATAAAACGTGAATACTCCCTTATATCATTTGAATGCATTTTTCAAGAATGTTTTTTCTTGTTCCCATATGCTTACAAAAACCAGAGCAAGAACTAACATGGAGTTACGTTAAATAGTGTTGAAGAGCAAGCCTGGAAGCAGCTGCAAACAGTAAGAGTTCCGTAGCTTGCATGCAGCTTCAATTCCTATGGGTGTACTTATGATCAAGCACATAGACTGTTCTTTGGAAGAGCTGAAGTCAAAGAAAGTGCTGGAAGAATGGAAATCATGCAGAGAGAACATTATTGAGGCACCACCTGCTCAGAGAACAGAGGTACTCATTTAGCACAGGTTGGGTGACACATAAGTGGCACCCATCTCAGAAGTAGCTTGGCTCCATACTTACCTAGCACGGATGATTTGTCCCTCTGATCAGTATATGCACCTTCAGTATATTCACCTTGCATCTCACTGCCTCAGTCACAGGAGCTTTAGATACTTCAGCAGGAGATTTCATAGGTGTGTTTCCTCCATCCTGAAAGACTCGTTTTCAAAACTATCATCAATCCTATGATCTTGGCCTTGCACCCCTGCATCCAATATGCATTTATGACCAGCATGAACTGTTAGGTTTAGAACAGCAGTTAGGTTTTCAATTTTCTTCCTAAGTAAAAATGTAAGAAGGGATCATCCATGATAACACTTATTATTGGCAGCTGGCCTGGAAGCTCTGAGGCTGCAGGGCAAGGTCTGCATACCTTGTGTGCTGGTTTTAACTGGAGTAAGGTTAATTTTCTTCATAGAAACTTGTGTGGGGCTGTTTGGATTTGTGCTGGAAACAGTGTTGATAACACAGGGGTGTTATGTTATCACTGAGCAGTGTTTACACAGAGCCAAGGACTATTCTGCTCCTCACCCACCAGCAAGGAGGCTGGGGGTGCACAAGTAGTGGGGAACGGACACAGCCAGGACAGCGGACCCCAACTGACCCAAGGGACATCCCATAACATATGGCATCATGCTCAGCATATAAAGCTTGGGTAAGAAGAAAGTAGGAGGAGACACATTCAGAGTGATGGCAATTGTCTTCCCAAGTCACTGTTACACATGATAGAGCCTTGTTGTCCTGGAGATGGCTGGACCCCTGCCTGACCATGGGAAGTAGTGAATGAATTCATTGTTTTGCTTTGCATGTATGTGCATCTTTTACTTTGCTCATTAAACTGCATTTATCTCAACCCACAAGTTTTCTCACTTTTACCCTTCCAATTCACTCTCCATCCTCCTGGGGGAGAGTGAGAAAATGGTTTTGTGGGGTTCAGTTGGTGGCTGGGGTTAAACCAAGACACCATGAAAACAGAACTATGCAAGCCTGCACTGTCAATCCTCTTAAAACACACAATAGCCAGCAATTAGTGTGAGGAATTAGTGCCAGCTATTTTAGTGTGCGGTGTCCCTGCCCATGGCAGGGGGGTTGGAACTGGATGATTTTAAGGTCTTTTCCAACCCTAACTATTCTATGATTCTATGAATTATACCCAACTTCTCACCCAGCTGGCTCTGCAATTATCTTCTGCAGCATTAGTTAAATGCCCAGCCTAATCAGAGGCTGGTTTCACTGTTACATTACAATGGACTTTCCATCACATTTATTGCATTTGCCTCCTTTGGATTCTCTCTAAAATAATGAGGGCAAAATTGAAAATACAGCGATAACCCTGCTTATCAGAGCATCCCGCTTATCTAAGAGATCTGGGATCAGTTATATGACTACAAAATCTGACATGTGTTGCAAACAGTGCATTTATTTATAACTGTGGGTACCCATACAAATCCCTTGGCTCCAATCATGTTCAGATAAACAGCCTGAGGCTGCATTATTTTATTTTTAAAGACAAGGCTTGCTGTTCAAACACAGCCAGCAAAAAAGTCTTTGCTGCTTGATTTTCCTCTGTAAACTGCTGGGAATATTTTAGTAAGGGTCATATTTTGATTACATTGACTATTAGTTAGGATTAACAGTGGTGGAAGGAAAGGAGAGGACTGGAAAGCATTTTGGGTGCGTATTGAAAAGACTTAGGTGGAATGGTTTTGCTCTCTGACTTTCTGTAGAGAAGCAGAAGAGCCCAGCCTATGTTGTATTAATTGTCTAGTGCTAATTATTGAGCCTTCTGCTCCTTCCATAGAAGGAGAAACACCCTTTGCATGGATGAGCCTGAGATGGAATCAGCTAAGTTAATGAAAAGGCATGGCTGATTTCAAAGGTCCTTGGATGAAATAAATGTATTTTCCTGTCACACTGTGTGTATCTGTATCCCCTGAAAGAATAATCTCGGAGGGAATTTGAAATACCCTTAATGTGCCACATTTTTTTGCCACATCCTTCTGACAAGGCAGCAGCTCAGGTGTCACAATGACAACTTGCAGCCTAACACAGGCACATGGAGATGTTCCATTGATGCCTGGCATTTCAGGCTTGCTTTCTACTAGAGAGAAGACTTTCTCAAGAACCACATTTAAGATGTGGTAGAAACAGTGACATTAGAACCATGAATTCAAAAAGGCTTACAAAGAACAGCCAAATGCTAGATGTAATACCTTGCATAGCCATTATGCTGAGTCTTGCTTCTGCTGTTTAGTATTCTCCAGAAGCATGCTAGTTCGTACCTGTTTAGCACCAAGCACAGATCAAAAACCAGGCTTTTTTTCTCCATTATTTCAACATGGCAAAGTTGAATTTCTTAAAAAATGAAAAAAAATCCAACCCAGCATATTCTTCCCCATGAGATGAAAAAATGCTCTTTAACATCATCAGCTATGTTTCATTAGTTTATAGCATATTTTATTCAGTACTTCCTATACAATAGAATGGACTACATACAGTGGTAACATTATCATATTCATTCAAAGGGAAATTAAATGGAGTGGTTTTGCATAATTAAAAAGAAAACATTTTGACATTGTCAAAACTTAGTGATGATGGTTCATTTTATTATTTTCATGTTAAAGATGCCATTGAAACAAGGCACGTTACTTTGAAATGCTTAAATTGCACTTTCTGCTGAATAATTATCTTGTCAATTTTATTCCTGGCTGATATTCCTCCACATTTTCATCTTTGTGACCTACGTATGAAAGGTTCCCAAGCTATCCTGTCCACTTTAAAGCTATCCAGCTTTGGAGACATATTTCAGGGGAGGAGAAGAATATTTTTTAGTGCTGTTACTCATATAGTAACACAGCTTCAATTGCATGATGTGAGAAGATTTGCATGGTGCTTATTGCCACTAACTTTTAACCCAATCCAGCTATACCAACTCAGATTTGTCATTTATAGTGACCAGACATGGAGCAGGGGCTTAGTCTCAAAGTAATCTGTAAGTAACATCGTTGTTTATACCCATTTCAGACACATTGCAATATTGGTCAAATTCAGACAAGTTTAACTGAGAGACAGAAGTCAGAAACATTATATTTTAAATACTTTGCAAAAATAGATAGTGTAATGGAAGAAAGAGATGTGTTAATGTCCCTGCTTAGAGAGAAATTGTTCCATAAACAGAACTTTTAGCAGACATCAACGGATTGCTTCAGGGTCTAGAAGTCCAGAAGAAACCTTTGGTACTTCATTGGTTTATGAGCAATATGCCAAAACATAAAAAGCAAAGGACAGAACAGTTCCCCAGCTGCATCTTTTTAATACAGCAGACAGACTGCCTAATCCTCAGAGTTAGAAATGTTGTATTTGCTTTTCCATAGTTGCATAAGAGTATAATTAAAACTGAACTGTCATGTGAAACAACAATGTGTGCCTAAAATTGCCTGGAAAGCATTACAAACAATATTCACAAGTCCAATAGGGAAAGCTAAGCAAGCCTCAGGGGTGTCAAATAACCACCAGGACATTTCTAATATTTACAGCTCTTCCAGACTCACCAGGATTCCAATTCATCTAATGAAATCTTGTAATGAGCAGCACTGCTCTATGTGCTTGATGTATTTTCACTATGATGACTTAAAGCTGCATAAGCAGATCAATGTTGCTTTGAGTGCCCAATAAGACAAGTCAAAGGTCCTTTCCAACCCTAACTATTCTATAATTCTATGATTCTATGTAGATGAACACAGTTCCCTTTCTTTTCTGTGCAAGTTTGTACCTGGCTTTGGCATAAATTCATAAGTGATCAGGCAGTAGACTTGAAATAAAAAAAATCATTTTACTCAATTTTATATAAAATGAATAATTTGCATATTCTTACACAAAACACAGGATTCAGCCATGAAATTCATCATAACAGGCTTTTATGGAAGGCAAATGTACACATAAACTCAAAAAGAGGGTTAGGATAAATTCACAGAAAGAAGATATATTAGCAGATGTGAAGTATGATGATTCAGGCGCAATCAACTTCTTGGGCAGGTCTAAATCTCTGACTTACACATAGGGTAGTATTAATCTATAATTGCCTTGTTTCTGATGCTATTTCCATTAACATCTATTACATTCATCTTTCAGAGACTGAATATTGGGCAAAAGGGACTCCTGACTGATTCAGTTGAGTAGTTCTAACACAGTTTTATTTGCAAATGCAATCCTTGGAATTAAGAGAAAGAAAAATCTTATGAGCAGAGGCAGCATGACAGCACAGCAACTGATTGTGAAATGTTTTCTACTAAAAAGCTGAAAATTAAGAGCTCTTTTGTTTGCTTTCTAGCAACTAAATGTTCAGTTGGAAGCTAATTAAAGACAAAAATTTCTATCACATGAACTGGTGAAATAGTTGTTTTCCAAAACCCACAAGTTTTTGCATGATGGTTTGTTTTTTTCTTGCATAAAATAAGAGAAAACAATTCAAAGCAAAGGAAATGGTGTATACATTATTTCATTTAAATGCCTGAATGGAGTAATAACAAATTTATACTTCATACCCCTCTCTAAAGGAATCTTGAGAAACTATGAAAAACTGAAATTCTCACTATTTCCAGACAACAGGGAGGTGATAAGAGACAGCCAAAATGGCTTCACAAAGGACAAATATGCCTGACTAAGCTGGTGGATAAGTGAGGAGAAGCCAATTTCATCTACCTTGACTTCTGCAAGGCCTTTGGCACAGTCCACACAACATCATTGTCATGAAACTGGAGAGATATAGGTTTGATGGATGGACTACTCGATGGGAAAGGAATTGGCTGGATGGTCACATCCAGCTAGAGCAGCCTGGAGAAAAGGAGACTAAAGGGAGACTTTATTGCAGGATTTCAACATAAAAAGGGGGTTTATAAGAAAGATAAAGACTTGTAACCAGGACCGCTAATGACAGGACAAGAGGTAACAGTTTTAAACTAAAAGAGGGTAGATTTAAACGAGATATGAAGAAGAAATATTTTATGATGAGAGTGATGAAACACAGGACCAGTTTTGCCCTGAGAAGCTGTGAATGCTTTATTCCTGGAAGTGTTCAAGGCCAGGCTGAATGACATTTTGAGCAATCTGATCTAGTGGAAGGTGACCCTGCTCATGGTAGGGAGGAATGGAACTAGATGGTCTTTGAAGGTCCCTTTCAACTCAACCAGTTCTGTGATTCTAAGACATATGTAGAAAGCAGGTTTTTTTGCAGGGGGGGTGACTTCATGTGTTGAATGAGAATCTTCATAGGTGAAACCATATCTATGCCTGATGTCTTGTAGCTGTACATTACTAATTGTTCATGAAATCTCATAGAATCTGACAGAGGCATCTGTTTAAAATATCCCAAAGCAAAAGTTATTCAAACATATAATTAAGTCCTCTACATTTCTTAATATCTAGTTAATACTTCATAGAATCATCGAATAGTTAGGGTTGGAAAGGACCTTAAGATCATCCAGTTCCAACCCCCCTGTCATAAGCAGGGACACCCCACACTAAAACATGCCACCCAAGCTTCTTCCAACCTGGCCTTAAACATTGCCAGGGATGGAGCACTCAGAACTTCCTTGGGCAACCCATTCCAGTGCCTCACAACCCTAACAAGAAAGAATTTCTTCCTTATATCTAATCTAAACCTTCCCTGTTTTAGTTTGAACCCGTTGCCCCTTGTCCTGTCACTGC
The DNA here is from genome assembly GCA_002631895.1 of Agapornis roseicollis. NCBI lineage: Eukaryota > Metazoa > Chordata > Aves > Psittaciformes > Psittacidae > Agapornis > Agapornis roseicollis. The sequence continues at coordinate 42,500 of NDXB01014155.1, forward strand.
AGTCCCTAATGAAGAGCTCCTCCGCAGCATCCCTATAGTCCCCCTTCAGATACTGGAAGCTGCTCTGAGGTCTCCACGCAGCCTTTTATTCTCCAGGCTGAACAGCCTTGACTTTCCCAGCCTGTCTTCATATGGGAGATGCTCTAGTTTCCTGCTCATCCTCATGGCCTCCTCTGGACTTGTTCCAACAGCTCCATGTCCTTTTTATGTTGAGGACACCAGAACTGCACACAATGCTCCAGGTGAGGTCTCACCAGAGCAGAGTAGAAGGGCAGGTTCACCTCCTTCGACCTGCTGGTCACGCTTGTTTGGATGCAGCCCAGGAGGCACTTTCAGTAAGTAAATCCCCTTGTTTGTGACTTTGGCCAGGACTTGGTACTCAATGCTGTATGAGCAAGGAAGCACAAAAAGCATGGCTGTGCTTGACTCTTGCTGAGATGGAGTTTTGCAGTGAACATGAGATGGGTAAGATTAAGCAATACAGTGTTGAGTGGCAAAGGGGATTCAAGGCTAAAATAACTCTGGATGAAGAAGCCCGACTTAGAGGTCTCAGAGGCCATACAATCAGGATCATATAACCACCCCAGCTTGGCAAACAGCATCTTAGGTTTTTGCATGCTTTACTCACTCATAATCAATGTCATTCTGCAATGAGACCAGCAGAAAATAATTATTTATCCTCTTATGGTTTCTCTGTTCCTCACTCTACCGTCTTTTCTACACTGATGTTCAGCTTTAATTTGTCCTTCATGATTAAACATGCCTCAGCACCCCAATTCCTTGAAAATATTTTTCAAACAGAGGCAATTTTCACAGCTNGGTTTTTGCATGCTTTACTCACTCATAATCAATGTCATTCTGCAATGAGACCAGCAGAAAATAATTATTTATCCTCTTATCTTATGGTCTCTCTGTTCCTCACTCTACCGTCTTTTCTACACTGATGTTCAGCTTTAATTTGTCCTTCATGATTAAACATGCCTCAGCACCCCAATTCCTTGAAAATATTTTTCAAACAGAGGCAATTTTCACAGCTCAAAGCATGCTGAAACATGAAAATGGACCTCTGTGCACAACACCGAGTTCACTCCCAGATGAATTAATGTTATTTATATACATGGACAAACATGTAAAAACATGCATAAATAGGCAATGCCTAGAGCAGTGAAGCTGTTGAAGCCAATTTTCCACTTGATTTGGGTCCTAGATTCTTGGTTACTTAATAAAGCATAAGGGTTGATAAAGTATTTTCCTGATGTTTGGTATGTTTATAAAGTCCCTTCCCTTTATGGATTCTCTAATGAAGGATGATCAGCTATCACCTCTTTCTCTGAATAGGAACACTGAGATGACCTCTCTTCTCTCTTTCACCTTTCCCCACTATTTCTAAAAGAGCTGTCTTTATGATTTTGTCCCCTCTGTCAAATATATCTGGCCAAGGTTGATGGTTGTGGAAGAAAATTGGTCAGGAAGACTGAAAGAGGANATATCACCTCTTTCTCTGAATAGGAACACTGAGATGACCTCTCTTCTCTCTTTTCACCTTTCCCCACTATTTCTAAAAGAGCTGTCTTTATGATTTTGTCCCCTCTGTCAAATATATCTGGCCAAGGTTGATGGTTGTGGAAGAAAATTGGTCAGGAAGACTGAAAGAGGAGGATTAAGGATGCTTTTCTATACTTATTGTTGGAATTTCCTGATTTGTGGGATGCATCTTTGAAAATTTGTTTCTTCATGGAGTAGTTACATGAACTGATGCATGAGATCAAGGAAGATTAAAACATGGAAGAAGAAAGCTAATAGAGCTGAATTCTTCAGGTGATAAATTCACATAGTTCTATTAAAATCAAGGGTCTAGGTGCAGCTAACTGTGAAACCTTAGTATCATCACTAACTCTCACATGCCTAACCACATGACAAAGCTAGGGAGCAATCTTTCATTAAGTTTTGCATTCCCACCACACGTTAGGAAATGAAGTAAGATGTCCAAGTTGGTGGTGGTTTCTATCAGGCATCTCCAGAGGATAATTCAGATCAACTGGGTTAAAAAGTCTGCTGGAATGCTTGNTTAGGTGCAGCTAACTGTGAAACCTTAGTATCATCACTAATTCTCACATGCCTAACCACATGACAAAGCTAGGGAGCAATCTTTCATTAAGCTTTTGCATTCCCACCACACGTTAGGAAATGAAGTAAGATGTCCAAGTTGGTGGTGGTTTCTATCAGGCATCTCCAGAGGATAATTCAGATCAACTGGGTTAAAAAGTCTGCTGGAATGCTTGTCTTTCTCCTCTGAGTAGCTGGGAAACCTAGCTAGCTAATTTAGGCTAGGCACACCAAAACTGGTTGTCCGAAGTTAGGTGAGATAACTCTTTCCTAAAGTACTCTGTTTTATAATGAGCCACCTTGTATTATGCATAGGAATACATATCCTTCAGGGCAAGAAATTCAAAACAGGTTCTAAGAACAATTTATCAGCCTGTTATCTGTGACTTAGAAAGAGTGCACATTACTATTTGTGTCTGAGTTCCCCTGAAGAAAAATTTTATAAGCAATTTATTTTGTGCAGGGAGATGTAGTGTCCTGACCCTGCTTGAGGGTATGGCAAGGACTGTAATATATAAATAATACAATCTATAAAGATGAAATATTTAGAGGGATTAAAAATGTAATAAAGCTCCAGAAATAGCTATATTTTTGGAATAAGAAGGGAATTTTACATTCACCTTTTTATATATACAGATCAAATGTGAAGCCTGATTCACCACTCTCATTGAGCAAAGTCCTCAAGCACGTGGCGAACTCCAAGAGGCTGTGTGATGCCACTGATTGAAAGAGACCCTTGTGGTTTTTTACTGAATGTGACCTTGCGGTAAGGAAGGTCTAGAAGGCAGCTCAAGAGGTCATATAGCCCAGCATTGCTCAGTCTGTGCCCCTGTGAATTTTGTTGATTGGAAGATGATCAGAAAAACAAACACAAGTAGTTTTAACAGAATTGAACACACTCCAGTATGCAAGGAAAGAAGCAAACAAAATGAGGTCAAAGGTTTTAAAACTAATGAATGAACTTTCAGTTTTAACCACGTCCTTATTTGATTGGATTGACTGGATTTGATTTATTAGATTCACAGATGACATCAGCAGTACAGCATAAGACAAACTCTTTTTCACTCTCTCCAAGAAAACTCTTCAATAATGTCATTGAACTGCACCACCTCTTGAAATGGTATCATACTTAGTTAAAAAACAGGTTATCAAAACTTATCAAAATCAGCAGTGATCAAGATTCAGCCACACTATAAGCAATCTTTCCTGGTGTTTAACCATCCTCACCAAGTGAAAGATTTTACATATGTCTTTTGTTGTCATGTCTTTTGATTCTCCCCATTTTTAGCAAAAACAATTCCATCTCCTTCAATGCTCCCTTAAAAGCCATGTATTATAGACTTCTGATCACTCCTAGTGCTGTCTTCTGGAACATCTCCAGTTGATTTACATTTTTATTGACATTCAATGCCCAAAAATGAATGCAGATGTTCAACTGACAGCGTTCCAGTGCTAAGCAGAATGGAAGGGCTTGCTCTGATGTCCTCCCTTCCTTGTGACAGCATGACACTCTGATTCCTATTAAGCTCTTGATCCACTGTAATCCCCAAATCCTTTGCTGACAAACTGCTGTCCAGTTTATCACTTCCTTACTTATATCCTCTAAGGCACAAACCAATGGAAAAGATTTACTCTATCAGCAGAAACTCTAGAGTAACTAGAGTCCTCAGTAACATGCTCAGTCTCAGTGGTCGTCCTGGAAAGACTTAACTATCTCAAAAGGTAATCCTGTTCCTTTTTCTGAGAGGTATCTTAAATGTGAAAGTTGATTCACCTTCATGAGGAGTCAGTATTCATTAACTGTAAAGGATACAGATGACCAAATTGGACTATGGACTTAATGCTGTGGTGGTTTAGATAAAATCAGATTAAGTCCAAACTCAACTCTATTATTTGTCTTCACTGAATCATTTTCTTTCTTGAATCAGTTCACCAAAGTGATTTTAAATTCCAAGGTTGATCTCCAAAGTATTCCTAGTCTGGCATTGTCCATGAGCTTAGTGACTATGCTTTGTTTTTAACTACCCAGGAGAAAAAGCACAGTATGTTAACTTACCAACCTAGCAGACATCTACAGCATGAACCCTTTCATTTTGACGAAGAATTATTACTCTTCCCTTTCTGCAGTAGTTTCATCAGGGGTTCTGAAGGGAAGGGATCCATTTTGTTGAGTTGATCACGAGAGGAAGAAAAGTTGGCTGTCCAGAATATACCCTAGAAAATGCCTTTACTCTCTCTTCTGTCTCATTGCAGCTGACCTGTTGTGTGTGGAGGGTGGATGTCATAAACATAATACCCTTGATTTAAGCACTTCATAAACAATGATATTCCTTTAATGAGGAAAATAATAACTTTGGCACTGACAAACGTATATATTTTAAACCAGCCATATAAAAATAAATCTCATTTTAGTAGTACTGGGTTTCTCTCCTGTAACACTTAATCATGGCTTCCATGGCAGTTCTGCCATCAGAAGGGTTGCAGAACTGGGCCTGTATATAGCAGTCACAGGTTGGTATTGTTCTATTATTCATTTTTAGATAGTAAATTGCAAAGAGATGAATGCCACTTTTTATGAGGCAATAACAGGCTGGATTTTAGCAGAGAACAAGTCACTTTGTCTGAATTTCAGGCAATATATCAAGGCCCAGTTGTTCAGCTATTATTTATAATATTTTATGGATATTGCCAAATAATTCAAAATTGTGATTAATGCAACCCACTTCAGTAGCTCTCCATTGTGCCAAAGCAAATTAGAAGGGTCTGTTTGAACTGATGTATGAAAGACGTCCATCCCCCTTTTCTTTTACTTACAATGCTAAACGGCCAAGTTTCCTTTCATGTTTCTTCTTCTAAGGGTGCTTGATCCAACAGAGATGGGAAGTCTCATGAAATGAATAGTCAGCCTTATGGACTTCATTTTATTTGACTTTTATATAAGCTGTTCCTGCTCTGGAGGTGCAAGTCATGGTATTGCTTTCAGTGGCACATGAGAGGTATGTATCTTCAGATTTCCTCAACTTTCTTTGCAAATGACATAATTCCAGGTATTGCCTTCTATTTAAGTTTCTGGGGAGAGAAATACAGCATTTGTCCCAAAGTCCAAACATACACAGGCACTGATTGTCAGCAATCTCGTAGAAAACATGGGCAGATTGAACAGAGTCTTGGGTGATGCGGTCTAATGTGAAGTATCCCTTCCCAAGGCAGTGGGGTTGGAACTGGATGATCTTAAGGTCCTTTCCAACCCTAACTATTCTATGATTTTATGGACAATCAATTTTGCTCCAGATGATGGCAATAACTGGCTCAGAAAGACTATGAATGCTGGAAGAACAAACATTACTTCACTGCTTGAAACTTGTAGATCTAGGATAAATTTCAGCAACATGGCACCTGGTACTTCTCTCAAACTGTTCAGAGGTTTCTGCTTGGATATATTTTATATTCAGATATCCATTTGACCACTGAATTAAACATTCTTTTCAGTTCCCAGTTCACCTCAAAATGTCTTACGTGCTCAGATATGCACAGAAATTTTCTTTGCAGGAAATATTGCTTTAAAGACTCCTTCTAAAGCCATCACATTTAGGTTTTGGGTTTGAGTTTGGTTTTTTTTAGTGAATACTTCTAATGGGAATACTAACAGAATTAAGACTTTTGTATTGACTGAAATTACAGTATCTATAGTCAGTCAGTAATTCCTTTCCCTTCCCTCTGTTCTTCTTGCTTCCTGATTCATAAATCAAAATAGGGAACTGTTTAAGCTAAAAATGATTTTTTTCCCATGTTAATGTAGTGTTCCCTTAATTGCCTATGGTTCCTCCATGATGCTGAAAAAGTAGACTGGAACTCAAATAGGAAATGAGAATGGGTTCAAGTGCATCCTGCTGCTTACATTTTCCTCATTATGCTCAATGCAAGGATAAGTTCAAATATGTAACTTGAACAATTAGAAAGGCTTCCCATTATTTTTGTTTCTGTTTTAGTGAGTAACTAAACAAAGCAGTCTCAATGCATTGTTCTGCAATAGGGTATATGATCCCTCCTCGGGTACTGCAGTAAAAGATTTAGACAGCTGGATAGCAAGTGAGAATTTCCTGGAACATCACAAAGTATAAACTGTCAGGATACAGGATGCCCAGACAAAGCAGGTCTGGAAAATCCAGTCTGATTTCTGAAACATTGCAGTCACTTCACCATTTAAGTTGGGTAAACAGACAAGACATTCCTGCAATTACATGAATTACTTTGTTAGAACCTTTACCACAATTGATCAGAACTGCATCAGGTGTCAGTCTCATATGGTACATCCCCAATACAGTTTCTGAAATATAGCAGGGCGTTAAGAAATGTTTTTTTGTATGTGTATATATTTTGTGTATTGCATAATTATATATATAACATATATATAAAATAGGATGAGAAAGTTGAGGCTATTCAGCCTGGAGAAGAGAAGCTGCGTGGAAACATTATAATAGCCTTCCAATATCTGAAGGGGGCCTATAAGAATGCTGGGGAGGGACTCTTCATAAAGGACTGTAGTGATAGGACAAGGGGTAATGGTTTCAAACCGAAACAGGGAAAGTTTAGATTTGATATAAGGAAAAAGTTCTTTCCTGTTAGGGTGCTGAGGCTCTGGAATGGGTTGCCCAGGTAGGCTGTGAATGCTCCACCCCTGGCAGTGTTCAGGGCCAGACTGGACAGAGCCTTTGGTGGCATGGTTTAGTGTGAGTTGTCCCTGCCCATGGCAGGGGGATTGGAACTTGATGATCCTAAGGAACTCTCCAATCCTAACTATTCCATGATTCTAAAATACATTTGTATATATACATAAGATATATAATGTATATATTACATGTAAGTATACATGCACATACTTTGATACTGTAAGTTTATACAATGTAATTATATAATATGTATTATATTAGATATGCATATTTTAGCTATCTATCTATCTATTTCTTTTATATATATTCTTTTAAAAAGTCATGGTATATTTTTACTTGTTTATTGCCTCCTAGAATCTGAACGTTTTTCCTTGGGGCATTTTATGATTTTGTTTATTTAGGATTATACAATAATAACTAATATTAATACTGACCTTAAATCCCAGTGTGCATTTTTCATCTGAACAGGCTAAATACAGACATCACTGCAGTGTAGCCCACGGCCCTGAATTTGGAAAACAGATTCTTTAGCCTTTAGCAAGGGTAATTACAGTTAGTTGTTCCACATTTGCTAGTTAATAGCTTAATTAAGTGCTTGGAACATGTGATACTTACAGAAAGAACTCATCATTCTTATAACTGACTTTTCCATTTGACTCTTTCTGTCATTCTGGGTGTTCTCTTGGGCATAGAAAAGAAAGTTACTGTTTTTTTTCTTACAGAAATCTATGCCACATTTAGTCAATAACTGCAAATTCAGTTTCTATTGCCACCGTGGATATCAGTAGCATTTCATTCTTTAGAGAATTACAGGTATGAAATAAGAAACCTAATCTGTGCTGAGTAACAGCATATAATACTATGCTATTACTCTATATACTATATGGAATACTATACTTCTGCTGTGAGAAAGGCTGATAGCCTGGGATTATTTTGAGTAAGTTTAAGCTGTGTTAGCAGGAGTTTGCCTTCCTCTGAACACCTAAGCCTGATGTAGGTAGGTTATCTGCTATATGACCAGACAACTCCCAGGAAAGATAAATTTTCTACATACTTTCATTGACTTCCAAGAAAATTCAGGCATTTAAACAGTTAATTTTCTCAGAGTTGTGCTAGATTTTCTTTCTTTTTCTTTTATTATCTATCTTTGTTTGTTTGTTTGTTTGTTTTTGCTTTCAGCATCTATTTATTTAAAAAAGGGGTTTGAAATTTTCTGACAGAACAATCTTCCATTTGAAACTGCTGATACAAAGCCAAGCATATGGAAATGTACCTATTTTAGGTATTTGTTGTCAGTTATTATATACACATTTTGTAGCAGGATTGTTGCTTTGACTATAATAAAGGTGCCAAACAGCCTGATGTAATACTAGCTAACCCTGCTTTGCCTTATAGGATGGAACAGAGGACCTCATGAGGTCTTTTGTAACCTAAGCAAGTATACGTGTCTAAGATTTATGCTACTACAAGAATAAAGCAGCTAACATATTGTTGGAATAATTTTTTTTGTGTCCTAGGGTTTTGATTTTTCAACAGATTACTTGCATGAAACTCAATTGAAAATGTCCACGAATCCTTGTGATACTCAATATCCATGTTCAATAGGTTTAATAAACAAACCTGGAACTCTTTTATTCTTCCTGAATATTATCCCTACCATAAAGAGACAGGTGCCATTGAGCTTTACAGGATGTAGGATATGCTTTAATCATGGTCTTTGAGTATATTCACAAGGAGAAAATACTTAATGCCAAAGCACACTTGAATAGAAAACAGCAAAAAACAGTGCTCTGAATGGACACCAGCAACAAGAAAATTGAAGCAGTACAAGATTAATGGAAGTAAAATGTATGTTTCTAGGTTTTGATAGTAATGGTAAGTATAATTTCCGAAGACTGTGGATTTCAGTATCACTCTGTGCCCTTAACCACAGACTGTATGTATGTCCTTCTGTTTAAAAATCTGTGTTCCACCTTAAACCCATATTGTAGGTTGTGTCCAAGAACCATAATGCAAGCTTATATTCTGTATGATATACCAGAGTGTGGCTATTTACAACAAAGGTCTCTGTTAGTCTCAACAAAGTGCTATCTCTTTGAGATACAAATGTCTACTCATTCAAATACATGGCAACCATTCATCTACCTGAAGAAAGTTTATGCAAGAAGAAGAAAACTTAGTTTTTTAAGTAATTTCTCACACAACAACTTCCCTCTTTTTATAGCCTTTCTTCTGCTCCAAGTTATTATTATTCTCATGCTATACCGTATTTCACACCATAACATGTTTATTAGCAGCAATGTGTGATGTCCCAGGCAGCACAAGAATCCATAATTTACTGGCTCCCTTTCACTCCAGTGAGCATTGAAATGATGTACCAATTGATCTCACAATGCTCCTTGGTGGCCTTGGCTAACCTGATTAGCTGCTTGTCCTGTTGGTGCCTGAGGTTTGGTCTAAAGCACTGAATTGAACTAGTCTAAAAAACTCATAATTCTCTGTGTGCATCTGATACATCTAATTTATGTATGCTCTGCACAGATTGTGTCTACACTTCAGAAGACCTATGACTTTTATGCTGAATACAGTCCTCGAACTAACAGACCAGCTGCCTATTTATATAAATTCTCAGGCAGCCCCTGCAGTCAAAATCACCCAGGGACTCTGATGATGCTTTCAACCTTCTGATTTTGCAACTGATTTTCCCAAGGGCTGCTTGGTAGAAATGGATTGAATTAATTTCAGAAAGGCTGGAATGTCTTGGGTAATTCAGGGAGTGCTTCTGAAATGGCGAGGCTTGCCTTAGTGGAAAGTAAAATGCAAATACAAATAGATGTTGTAATATCTTTCCACCCCCTTGTAAGCTGTGTCAGTGCATCAGGTAAGACCAGAAAGTAAGCCAGGTGACCAGGCAATAACTGTATACTTTGAGCAGACCTAAAGTGTCCCCCGGACTCTATTTGCTATGTTATAATTCATTACAACATGACCTTAAACACACAGGAAACAAGTAGACACATAAACTTAGGTCCCTTAATCTCTACCTGAATCCCACTTCATTGAACACTTGGATACCTAGTGCCACTGAAAATGCCATACTGCATCCAAGGCATCAGCACAGTGCAAGGAGATAATATGACCAGGACCTTTGCGAATCCGCATCCCTGTGCACAATTATGTGGCACAGAACACTAATGTAGTCTACAAGTTGTGAGGCTATTAGGTTTCTGATCAAATGCAGGCTCTCTCTGTGAAGAAAGATACACTGCATCTATGCTTTAATGACATTACAACTCTCTCTCCTCAAACATTAAAAGCAACACAGAATAACACCCACACCGAATAATGCCCACACAGAAAACACCCACATTAAACCCTACCTTCGAGATCTCTTTGCAGGCAGAGAGGAGAGACAGACACCTTGACTGAATCTGGAATGAGCTACCATCTGGAAATGTTCATCTTTATCTGCGTTGATTGCAGATAGAGCCTAAAAACTTTCTTAGACTGCACATATAGCTCTAAATGGATAGATTTAGGTATTATCAGCAAAAATGCATTATTTTAGTACTGTCTCTTTCTTTCACAGACTGTAAGAAAGGTCTATCTCTTTAGGCTATATGAAATCATAGTAAAAACAGTAATGCAATTCACCACACAAATAACTTTTAACATCATAGAATTACGCATAATTTAAGAGGATATTTAATCTTTTTCTTCCTTAAATAAATGTTCTGAAAACTTATGTTTCCTTGCATCATATAAATTGAGAATATTATTAAAGCATCCAGAGATTTGGGGTAATAAAAGTGTCAGGTGTGATTAAAGAGATACCACTTGAGATAGTGGGGTTTTCCTAACAATTCCAAAAACATTGCAAAGTTTGTGGCAAATTATGAATGTGATTTTTACATAGTTGTTGCATCTTTGGTGACTTTTGAGGTCTTTATATACAGCTGAACTGTCCTGTCCAAAGAGAGGGAAAATCTATAGACAAGTGGTAATACTAATTTAGGAACATGTTGAATGGTCTGAACTGGGTAGAGCTGACATGTTGCACTGACAAGTAGCTCTCCTTAAGCACAGCGTTGTGAAACAGTAATGAAAAACAAATGAAACAGGATGACATCATCTGTCTTGGAGGAAACTTCCACCTCTCCTTTATTCTAGTATTTTATGTTGCCTTTATCACAAGTGCCTTCTCTAGTAAAGGTAAAGTAATATTATGCTCATTGGGTTCATGGTATTATTTAGTCTAAATTTTATTTCATTGTGGTAATCGTCAAAGCTGTGGTATTTTCAGCTAAGTTCTATTCACCTAGAACTTAGAATATAGATTTGTCAGAGCTTGCAAGGAAATAATCTCTGGAAGTTTCAGAATCACTATCACATTATGCAAAGCAGGAGAACAATACCTTGCAAAATTTACTTAAGATATATACAGAGCTGTGCGAAACATAGGAATCATTGTCCAGGATTAGGTTAGCTGAGCTGTTCAAATACCTTGCCTCAAATTTGATTCCAAACCAAGTGAACGAAGCATTTCCTGCATATTTTTGTGCGTTCAACATAGTAGCTACAATTCAACTTCACCCTTTATGTCTCTGACAAATAAAGTTTGAATTCTGCTATCATGCAATGTTATAAAATATATACGTGGGTACTAAGAGTATCTCAGATGCTTCTTGAGTCTTGATAAGGAGATTACATTGACCGTATCTTATACAATGAAATCTACAACTCAATTGTGCATTGGATAAAGCCCCTATTTAATCAGTTTTAATTTTTTCAGTTGTCTGGAAATTTTACTGTTACATATGCTGAAGCAGAATCAATGAACTACCATTACCTACCTCTGCATACAAGTATATTCAAGTATATACAAGTATATTCAAGTATATACAAGTATATTCTGTCACTCTATCTACTCTTATTTATCATCTTTCTGAGAAAACTCAGGTATATAACATAAGTTTCAGTCTCCTCCCACCTGAATTCGGATCTGTCCCTGCATTTCTTTGTCTGTTTACTTCAGTACTGTAAAAAACTCTCTGTTCCAGGGTGGAGATGTTGACTGAACTACTCTTTTACAATTGAATTGGAATTACGTCTATTTCCTTCATTTGAATGTGTCCGGGTTCAGCAATAGCAGTCAATTTTTCTCCTCCTTAGTAGCTGGTGCAGCTGTGTTTTGACTTAACCTGGGAACAAAACTGATAACACTGATGTTTTTAGTTATTGCTAAGCAATGTTTACCCTGACCAAGGACTTTGTGAGCCTCATGCTCTGCCAGGGAGGAGGGGAGGCCAGGAGGAAGGAGGGACAGGACCCAAACTGACCAAAGAGGTATTCCATACCATAGCACTTCATGCCCAGGAGGTAACTGGGAGTTACCTGGAAGGGCGAGTTCTCTTGGGGTGGTTGGAGGAGTTGGTCAGTCAGCACTCGGTTGGGTTGGGGTGTTGTGAGTTATCTGTCGGTGGTTGGTGAGATGCTGTATTCTTTTCCCTTGTTATTTCCTTTATCATTATTATTGGTGGTAGCAGTAGTGATTTGTGATATCCCTTAGTTACTAAACTGTTCTTATCTCAACCTGTGGGAGTTGCATTCTTTTGATTCTCCTCCCCATCCCTCTGGAAGCAGGGGAGGGCAAGAAAGAGGGGTTGAGGGAGTGAACGAGATGCGTGGCTGGGTTTAAACCACGACAGAATGGAAATATACAGGGAAATCCCATCTCCTCTGAGAATGTCATTGTATTAAGGTCTCTGCATGACTTCATTATTGATACATCCTTCTCTCTTTTTCAAGTGCTTTCACTTATTTTCCCAACACAGCACTGTTCCCAGGCTGTGTATTACTAGACAAAGAGTTGTTTTTTGGGGGACTTGTAGTGATCTGTGTTCATCCAGTTAAAGAACACTGATGTCAAAGGACAAAGGGCAAAAAGAAGGTGTAATCACAATCCATCTTTGCCAACACAATTCAGAGCAGCTAAACTTCTACTCTAAAAGCTGAAGATTAATGTCGTACCATAAGATGCTTGCAGGGTATTGACATGTTCTATGGGAGGGAAGGGTTGAATTATTTGTCAAATCTAAATTTAGGAAAAATTTTCTGTGGAGAACATGATGAGATCACAGATTAGTTTCCTTTCAATTTCACAGAGATCTGAGCACATGTTCTTTCAGTAACAGGTGGATTTAATCCATATCTTGTATTTTCTGCAACCTCCTTTGCAGGCACTAGATGACTCCTATTATATACCAGCTCCTGCTTTTTTCTGGGTTTGGCTTGGTAAGAGAATAAAGAAAGAAGTCTAGTCTAGCTCAGCTTTCTCATTATGAAGAACACTGAATTTTCTCCCATCTAAATAAACAGAGAAGGACAAATTATCTAATTCCTTGCAATCTTTATATTTTATAGCTCCTTAACCTATAAAATATGAAGAGAGGACCTGTTGTTGCTGGTACAAGCAGTTGCTTGATTTGTGTTCACAAATGTCCAAACCTTGTGTTTAAGAAATAAGGGATTGTGAGAAACTGTGAAGTTTTTGTTTCTTCTCTAGCTGGCAGAGTTCCTTCATTGGTTAAAAAACAGCATTCTCAGCTCATCTGCACAGAGACAAAACATTAGCTTACAGCTTCTTTATTTCCTTATTGCTAAATGGAAGATTTGTAAGTATTAATGTACTCCTTTTAAGTCTGTGCTGGTTCCATTGTACAGGAAGGAAAAGGGAACAAGGTGTCTGACAAAGTGCAAATCTATAAGAGGTATGGAAACCATTTGTATCTTATCACACAACATATTCTCAGAAAGAAGAGTCGTATGTCTACGCGTATTGCACCAGCTCTTACTTGTATCTTCACTATTTCAGTCTCCTCTCAAGCAAGATATTTGAGGTACAAACAAGACACAAACCACATTTCAAGGAGGTGTGAAATAATTCATATTTGGGTAACATTAACAATTGAATAGCAAAAGATTCTTCACTGATTTTGAAGTGGCTGTGATCGATATTCTCCATTGTAGTACTCCGACAGCCAATATTCAGATCAAAAAATCTGCAAAGGTATAAATAAGTCTGAGTAGAGGAGAGCATTAAGTTCTTTTACGAATGCCTACAACATGCATGGCTGCTTTGACTGAGTGGCACAGAACAACCTTTCCAAATCATTCTCCTTCTAAACACAGGTTTCAGACTATATTTTTCAGCAGCTATTTCATATCCTTCATTTAATAAGCATTTTCATTCTTGATTCTAATTTACCTGAGTCAGAGGTTTCCTTTGTGCCACAGGATACTGAGTCCTTGAATCAATGTTATTTCAAGGATACTGAACTTGAGATTAATAATCGCCTCACTATGAGCCTCCTGGGTTTTGTTTTACTTCATCAGCTGATACAAATTTTGTACATTTTCCTAAATATCTACATAGTCAAATGTCCCTTTTTGGTTCCCCCAAGAAAACTATTTCCTCTTTTCAGCATGAACTGCTTTAGGTGTACTTAGTAAAAATGTTCAATGAAGGTTTTAATAAGACGATTATTACAACAGTGCAGTTGTAATGCATTAGGTTTATGTTCAGTCCCAGTCCAGACTAAAGTGGTTTTTATGCACATTAGAAATTCTCTTTCAAAGAGTTAACCAGCTATATATATTGAAAATATAGTAACAAGTGTATACCTCATTGATTTCCAGCAGTAGCCCCAGAATAACTTTGTAATTATTTTATAGTAATTACCTTGAAATCCAATTATAAGATCTAATTTGCAAATATTCCAGAACTGGTATGCTATTATTTGGCTAATTTATAATAACAGATGAACTTGCTAGTGATTTCTCACTTGTAACAAAGAAATAGTGTGTATTTTATTACAGTATCTAAACATATTTTAAATAGTATAGTCCTTGCTCCACACTGAAAGAAAGGCAACTGGAAACAAATTACTGAGGTCTGAATAGAAAGTTAGCTCTCAGAAGTGAAAACTGGTAAACTATTACTCCTTTATATCCAAAAGAATCCCTACTGCTTAGAATGTTTCAGACGATATGGGAAATCCTTTGAGAATACTTAAGCTGTGCTTAAGGATGGAGCATATTGTCTCTTTATCTACTATTGATAGCTAGGGAGTTGACAAAAATCAGTGAGTTGCTCTTTGCGAAGAAGAGGATATGCACACTTTGCCCTGCAGTAGCTGAGACTGATGGCAGTTTTCTGAGAGGATGCTATAGGTTCATGGACCAGTTTGCCAAGAAAGTTGCTATTCAAGTGATGAAATCTGTGACTCTCTACCCACCATATGGGGTGGTGCATGCACCATAAAGACACACACAGGCACCTCAATGTCTTGGACATCTTCAACTAAACACCAAACTGTCTTTCAGGCCACTAAGAACAGGTTCATATAGTGACATGTAGTACTTTGAGGGTGGGTTTAACTGTACTGTGCTGTGTGGCCCCATGCTCTCCACCTTGCTGTCCTCTTTGCTGTTTCTCAAACTGCCTGTACTGCAGGATAGAAGCATCTATGCTGTGTTTGGGAAGAGGTGAACCTGGCATACCTGGAAGTGTAGCTGTGTTATTATGCTGAACCTTCATACTGTTCTTAATCACATGCATGAAAGTCAGACCTGAGTTAAAAGATCAGCTCTCACAACCAAGTTTGGAAGCTGAGCTGAAGTAATTGCTGGAGGTAGACTTACAGTGTGGGAGAAGGAGAAAAAAAAACAAGCTTAAAAGAATGCTCAAATCTGCCTTCCTTTGTCAGTGTAAAGATTCTAAATTACTGAAACAGAATATTTACATACACGTCTCAACCCCACATCTATATAACTAGGTTGGGTTTTGTGTATTTTTGCAATTTCGTTTAATTTTTTGTTTGCTCTTTTTTTGTTTATTTCTTTAGGGTTTTGTGGGTTTTTTTTGGGGGGGTGGTTGTTCTTTGATTTTGGTTTTTGTTCTCATGATGCTATGCAACCAGGAACTGCTTTGACAAAGATGGGGATTTGAAGTCTATTAGAAGAAGCTTCTGCTTTAACATTTAAAATAGCCCACTCATTGGGACTAGAATATTACTGTGTGGTCTCCAAGTTCTGGAAGGAAGCAAAAAATGTCACATTAGGCGTATAGTTAAATGGCAAAACATCCTATAATCTTTTTCATAGGAAAGTTTGGATCTTTTCCTTTCCCCTTCCCCTTGCTTTTCCCCTTCCCCTTCCCCTTGCTTTTCCCCTTCCCCTTTCTTTTCCCCTTCCCCTTTCCCTTTCCTTTCCTTTCCTTTCCTTTCCTTTCCTTTCCTTTCCTTTCCCTTTCCTTTCCAGGCAGCTGCTAATGCTGTTTCTTTTAAATAACAAATATATAAAGAAGGGGAAAGAATGCAATCAAATGACTTTCTGAACCCAAACTGAAAATGGCCATTTTAGAGAAGTACAAAAGTATTTATTTTTCTAGTGCCCTCACGTGACAACCTTTAGTGGGTAAGTAATGCATCATCAGAGGTCTGTGCTTTCAGCAGCACATCTATTACAGCAGATTGCTTTGAAGGAGTAGTGTAGAAGAGGGAGCTATAGTCATCAATTACAGCTGCTGGAAGTATGTCAACAGGTTCACATCTGAGATTCCTCTCTAGCCTTGGAAAGTAGGAGTCGCAAAGCTCTGCCAGCTGCAATTTCAGTGCCTTTTATACAGCAGGAAAAGAATTTGCCCAAACTTTCAGTGTTCGAGGCCAGCATTAATTATGCAAGGAAATGAATTTATTACTTTTACTATACTTAAACATAAATTTAAGGTGTTGGGGTTTTAATGATAGCGTCAAAATTGAGATTCTTGCTTTCCCTACAAACCTTGATGTGTTTTGGTGTAATTTTTCACTTCCCTAAGGCTCTATAAATTCAGTATTTTTATATATATTGTGGCACCTCAAGCAAGACAACTTTTTACTAGATATAGCACATAACCTGTGAAGAAAATGGGGATCTCTGGTGAGGAATGAGTATGTGAAAGGGAATTTGATCCAAAACCAATGGTGTTCTATGGCTCTATGATTCCTTAATGAGACGAAAATATTTTTTTATAAAGTTGGATTTTATTCCAATAAAAAATAAAAATGTGAATGTCTTTGTAATAAATACAATTTTACTGATACTAGAATGCTTATTTCTCAAGACAAATTGGAGTGAATTAAACTTGGTGGGCTGCAAGACCCCTACTGAGCTTCTCTATCACTCCGCCTCCTCAACAGGATGGGTAGATGCTGAAAAAGAAAGACAAAACCTAAACGCCTTCCACACACCCCTTTCTCCCCAGGCCCAGGACCTTTCCCCCCATCTCTCCCAATCCCTTACCTCTTTTCAGGTGTGTCAAAATGGTCCTTTACTGGCTTCTCTGGTGAAGCTGTTATGCAGGATATGCAAAAGTGCTGATGAAATGGATTCAATTTATTTTATCATAGTCACTGCAGCAGTGTGCTCCCCCCTCAACCTGACCTTTATTTCCCATGAAGTGACAACCACTAGTAGTGGCTGTGACAGATGTGTGTGGTCATGGTGATTGCATCCAATTTAAAGTGGATTTGGGAGAGACAGATAATAACACAACAGACAAGGTCTAATTTGAGCAATGTGCACCCCCCCCCCCCCCCCCCCCCCCCCCCTGCCTTGGGGGAGTGTTNCACTAGTAGTGGCTGTGACAGATGTGTGTGGTCATGGTGATTGCATCCAATTTAAAGTGGATTTGGGAGAGACAGATAATAACACAACAGACAAGGTCTAATTTGAGCAATGTGCACCCCCCCCCCCCAGCCATAGTGCTGGTTAAGGTCTGATTTTTGGTTAATTAATTAACCTAATTTTGTTAGTCAGTATGTAAATGTATGAGTCAATCATCTCGCTCCATAAGGAGTGGACAGCCCAGGGCCCATTGGGCTCTCCTGTACATCAGCAGGCTGCACAACAGGATGTCCCCTTGAGCAGGCAGTAGGGATGCCTCTAGCTGTTATTCCTCAAAGATTGAGAGATTCCTTGCTGCAACAGGATCTCAGTAAGTGATTAATAGCATGCTAAACTTTCAGATCTTAGCTAAGTGATATAAAGGATTGATTGTTCATATGTAATTCTTCAGGCACAAACAGTCAACCAAGTCTGGGACTAAGTCTGGATCCAGCTGCACTTAAACTCCCCTCTGAGCAGTTTAAGAAGCAAAGGGATACTTTTTGACAGGAGGGTCCCCCTGACAGTTTTTCTTGACCATGTCCTCTATGCAGTAAATGCTCAAGTGTGCCTTGCCATCCAGTCTTCTTAAACCACTATCACATTTACTATCAAACTTTGTTAAATTACTGTTTTATATCAATAAACACGTTGCTGCTTCTCTCTAATGAGTGAAGTGCATCACTCCATCCATGACAGTTACAGGTAAGAGGGAACTTCCCAACTAGCTTGTTAGCTGCAGGTAAAAGACAATTTGTCTGAGCTGAAGCATAGTTAACAAGGAGTAGAATCATTTCCTTGCAAATAATAGGGGGTTTTTCTGTTTCATTTTTAACCTGAGTTGTTTCTTAGTTTTTATGGCACAGCACCAGAATCAGGTGCAGGACATGCTGGTAAATCATCCAGGTTTTTCACATTCAGTCATTCCTAGGCCTCTTAAAACATCACAGCTCTGCCTTTCAGGTCTGAAACTGAGTGGCTGGAGACAGTGGAAGATAAAGATCCTTACATATACAGAATTGGAATCTGTGATTGATGAAAGAGCCACTCAGAAGACTTATAACAACATGCATCATGAGTAAGGAGATACTGCAGCCCAAACAAGGCTCAAAAAGCCTTGCATGTTCTTCCATCATAAATACAAGCCTTCCTCCCAACCTGAGTAACACTGAGAGTGCGTACAGTATGAGATAAAAACACATCATCTTCATGTTTTTATGTTACCAACTCAGGTGGTCAGAAAGTCAGGAATTTCCACTTCTGTGTAAGCAGCGTGACTTTCTGAAATGAGCTTTTAAGCTTAATTGGGATGCATTTGCGGAAAGCTTTTCATTTTATTGTGAATAGCCAAGGCATCTTCAAATTCTATTCCCTTCCTGGGGCATGACAAAGCAGTTTCCAAAGTCCTTGACTTATTGAAAGGATCACTGCTTCCTGTACGCACTGGAATGCTGATTGAAAGACCTTACACATCTGTGCCCATCAGCCTTTTCTCTTTTCTCCTGGGAAGGAGACTTGTTTATGAAATTATGTTTTCAATAGCAGTAGCAAGCAGAATTCTGATCAGGCTTGTGGCTTGTGCCTTTGGAAAGGAACAAGAGTGACAGAGGAGCCAAAGTTTTAATTGCATTGGCAGTTTCCCCCATTCATAGAAGTCCAGGAGAAAGAAAGATTTAGGCCAGGGTCATATAAAAAGTGTGCCATACATATGCAGAGCCATTGTGTACTCTTATAGTTTAACAGATTCTATTGCAATATACTTGATTTTTTTTAAGTGCACTTGTGTTAGTAAAGAAATCATCCCTAAGAGTCAGCCACAGACTCACAAATTCCTCTCCAAACTATAGCCCATGAAGGTGACCATTGCTTGAACACATACAGACTTAGCTGGGATGAAAACCTAACTTGCCCTGTGCAACTATGTCCTCTTTCAGGATGCTGTGCCTATCAGGGCACCTGTGCCAAGACCATTATAAAAAATGTGGGGCAGATGGATAAAGAAACTGATTGTTTTCCTCTCTGCCATTCTGAAAAGAACTGAGAAATCTTCTTATTCATTCTGAAAAGAGATTAAATATCAGAACAAATTTGATCATCCCAAGTTCATGTGTCCGCTCATTCCTAGCTGGCAGCCTTGCTGGATCTCCAGTCCAATGGAAAAATAGAAGCCAGTTTCTTCTGTGAGAGCTAGATGGCAGACCTACTTTGTGATGACCCATTCAGGCTGTGTCAGCGATAGGCTGAAATGGCTTCTGAGGAAGCTTTGAATCTCTTTATATAGAGCTGTCCTCAGCGCCTAGGGGTTGCCAACACAAGAGAGAGGGTGGATCAAGGTATGAGAATAAGCATACATTAACTTGTCAATGCTGGCATCATCCAAGCAGTGAAGACAGAACTCTCAGATTGCATGCATCAACCCTTGAAATCATAAGGAATCGGTGAATTACTGCTGCAGCTGATCTTATTAATGAAACGTCAACAGCTAGGTGTCATTAAATAAGGTCTGGAAACAGCAGCGTGTTGTACCCTTATATGAAAATGGCAGTTACTCACAATACATTTAAGATTCTGACATGGGGACTAATACAATTAGTCAAAATCATTTTGAAAATAGCTATGAATCCCTAGGATGTCTCAACAGACTAAAGGGAATCAAAGCAGAATTAAAAGTAGCCGTAAATGACCCCACTGTGTAAGAATAAAATAGAAGCTGCTGCTCCTTGCTAAGCAAATGATACCAAAGAGACATTTGTTATCCCTGCTATTAATTTCATGGTCTTAATTCCTAATGGAAAACTTCTTATTTCCTTTCCCATAAATACATTTTCCTTCAGTAATGTGACTTACACCTTGAACCAAGTGCCAGCTTGCTTCAAATAATTCTGTGCTGCTTCCAGGTTTCTCTATAATTTAGCCAAAGCTGTTGCATATTCCACTCACTGTGCTTTTGGGAAAGAAAGGTTTGCTTTTTGCTTACTGAATTTGGGTAACTAAAGATTTCAAAGATTTTAAATGTTTATTAGGAAGGGGATAATTAGAGAAATCAAGGGCCATACACTAGGCATGTTTGAGAGAAGCTTCATGTATTAGATTATCAGAAACATGCTTAAGGTCTTTGAACACATTGCAGCATGTAATGCATTTGAGTTTCTTAGTATCTTTTTAGGGTTTCTGTATTTAGTGTGAAGTTTGGGGGGATTTTTGTGCTGTTTTTTTCTTCTTCACCTGGTCTCTGCCTGAAGAGGAGATGTTTTCTCTGGTTGAGTTTGGTTAGTTTTTCAGGTTTTCATCTCTAATCATTTTCACAGTGACATTTTTCAGCAAGGAGGTGGAGGGAAAATTCTTCTTCTCAGCATTTAAAAGAAGAAAAAAATCACTTCACAGTTAATAGGTTTTCGCAATCTGTATGGAAGTTGTCAGGAGTCTTGCTGCTCTTTCAGATGTGCGACTTTCACATGAAACCTACTGAAAATTAACTACGTTCAGACAATTTCTTAGCTCCCCATGTGCAGAAGAGAGCTGCCAGGTTCTCCATGTTCACTGAGTAGTTGGTAAGTCCCTATAATCCCTTGTATAAACACCAGTAGTTTTGCAGCTGCCCTTTCCACACAATTCCTAAAAGAAAACTAGAAAGGACTACTTTTCCAGGGGCTCATCCAGTAGTTTGGAGGTGGTCAGTTCCTAGAAGGAAAAGGAAGATGCATTTATCCATTGGATTGAAACAGCATCACAAAAGAACTGATTAAAAAAACCCCAATATAAGGCGGAACAAAGGCTGGGAGAAAGGAGAGAATAAGTTAGATGTGCACAAAGGGGATAGGAATAATGAGGTACTGAGGCAGGAGAGTCCCTTACCATGTAAGATTTTGATACAGCACCCACCCAGCACTGAATGCATGTGCCCTCAATTAGCATTGCTTTGCCATCAGCAGAGATGAGTGTCAGTTCCAAAACAGGGACACGGTAGATGTAGGTATCTACTTATTCTGGGGGCTTTTTTGTTCTTTATGACATATTTTGTAATCAGATGGATTCATAATTTCTTCCACAAGATCCCATGTCTCTTCAATGGGAAATAGGTGCATCAAGCTTGGAGATGTATCAGGCACATGTATAACAGGACTGCTGTCTGTGGTGTCCTAGTACTGTTATTTGCAGAATATGGAGTTTAAGTGAGGTGATAGAAAGAGGAAAGTGTACAGGAAAAGAAGGGCTGGCTTCCATGTACAGGAAACCGCAAGTTATCTTGAAGGATAGGATTATTTTCCTGGTACTGAGCATGTCACTTGAATTGCATGGTCATTCCTGACTACCTTTTCATTTTCTGAATGGAGACAGTAAGACATTCAAAGACAGATTCATTTTGAGCTCTCCAAGCTACAACAGAAACTAACTGGAACTTGCCTTTCAGTGTGTTAGATTGCTAAATACTCTGGAAACCCAATATGTCAGCATCTCAGGTCCAGTATGACAGAACAGCACTGTGTATTTGTAAGTATGACATTAATAATACTTTCCCCAATGATCTCCCATGTCAGGTCTGTAAGTGATTTGGGAAGGTTAAGTCACAAATAGTCTTGAGAAACTTTTAAGTGCATCATCGAAATGACCTGAGGGAAAGAAATGGAGTTGTAATCAAATCTGGGTATATTCAGAGAGGAGGAATCAGGTAGGGTGAGTCCCTGTCCCTTGCTTTCCAGACTGACTACTTAGAGTGTCTGATCAGTCAAACATTTAGTTACAGTAACATTGGGTCTGCCATCATGTAAAAGGGTATAAAAAAGCTCCAAATGCCCCCCAAATCCACATCCCATCCTGTCCTATTTGTCTCTTCACTGTTTGACTTGTCCCAAAACCCCACTCTAAATCCCTGTTCATTGTTCTGCTTTTTTGACCTGAAAACAATGTCCACATCTCCATTCTGGCTCAGGATGAATTTTCTCCCCATGTCAGTCTGTCAGGAAACACCCTTAGGCCACACATTCATATGTCTGGCTATCTTTCCTCAGTAACTACCTTACTGGAGTGTTGTACATCTTCCAGCAGTATGAACTATGGATCCAGGGGATCTGTACATCTTTCAGCAGAGTCAACTACCTTTCAAGGGGGCTTTCTGTCTTCTAGCAGGGTATGTGGAACAAGTTAGTGCTGAGATGGCAATGGTGGGAATGGTGAGCACATCGCTGAAAGGGAAGAGAGGATGCTTTGGCAAGCCACAAGCCACATCACCATGTTTTCTTCCTAAACACCGTACAATTCTCTTTTATTCAGTGCAGGAAGGCACGAAAACTTCTAAAATACAATCATCTCACTACTTTCAGAGAAGTTGCAGTTTCTCTTTTTCATTTCATGACATCTCTATGGAGAAGGCTGGTTTGAGAGCTGCTGTCTCATACAGACTAATGAACTGAACTTCTAATTTCAGCTGTCAGCTGGAATTTGGGTCTGACTCCCATTGAATCCTGGTTCTTTTTGCCATTTCCCATGAGGAATTCCTCTCTGGGGTGCATGCTGATCCTACTTTTAGGCACAAAAATACCCCCAGTTTCACTGGTTCTCCACATATAAATGTCAAGGATGTTTAGATGAGCTTGTTCCCTGACCTTTTTCTTTCCTTATTCCTTTTCCTTATTCCTTATTTCCCTTTCTCTGTTTTGTTCTCATGCAGAGCTTTGAAATCTGCCATCCCTGAACCTGGTGAAATATCAGTGGTTTTAAAAGCTTGATGCCATGGATCTGTTTTTATCAAATATTTCCTTCTAATCCTCCCATCATTGTAGGAAAAACCTCCATTCCAAAGTCATTAACCTGATGATCAGGAAGGGAATATTCAGGGACAAACATGCACAAACAAGCTGTTTCTCAATTGGTTCTCCAATTTATCATTCCATGTCTCTCTGACTGGGAGCATATATTGACCGTATATTCCAACAAGGTAACAACACTATAGAAATAATGCAGATACAGCTACATGGACCCATGTATTATGTTTTTATAACCACATTTCTGTTTGTGTGACAAGATCTACAGTGTTTTGGTGGGTTTTTTTCCCACTTCTGCTCCCTGTATGATTACCTCATGAGCTATGTGCAAGTCAATATCTCAAAAGAGTCTCCAAAATAAAAGACCAAAGGAAGATAGGGAGAACAGGCAAATGATTTTAGAAAGACCTGTGTGCTATTCCATTTGTATTAAAACTAAGAAAGATTCAGAGTAGAGCAACAAAATGATGAAATCTCAGAAACAGCTTGGATCTGAGGAATGACTGAGCAAACTTAAGTGTCTTCAATCTGGAAAACAAGTGACTGAAAAGAAAGATGATGTAAGTCTGCAGACATGAGAATGGCACATAGAGGTTTCGTAGAAGACGTGAGTGCAGACTGAAGATTGCTCTGTTTCTTTAGGTCTGAGGAAAAGTGAATCCTCTTGAGCACTTTTTACTCTTGGTTTGCCTGATCCAGGTCAGTGATATAGGCAAATTCAGAAGAGGTCTTAATACCTGTGCAAGAGATTTCATTAGGCATTGACTATTTACTGATTCTATAATCAGATGGAGGAGTCATTTAGTGGAATGTAGATATTTAGAGTGTAGGTGTCTACATCTGAACTATGGCCCTTCGAAGCTTTCTTTATAGTGAATGGAGAGTGAGTCAATCAAGTTAGCGAAGTCTAAGACATGATTCATCTTATCCTAAAATAGATACATAAACCAGACCAGACCAATTGAATACTTAACAGGCCTGGTTTGCTCAGGGGCTGCGGAAGAGAGACCAGGGTTCAGGTGTGGAAATCCACACTGTAATTAAAAACAGTGAGATTAATCTTTCCACGGAGTCTGATAGCCTTGGAGACTGATTTCTGTAGCTTTCACTGGCTGTTTAACTTCAGCTGTGCTAGCAATTAGGCACATAGAACAGTTGTGAAGACATCAAAGCTTTAAATGTCCCTTTCTCTTTGAGACGGCCAGGTCTGAGTCCAGCTGAGCAATAGTGAGTGCTGCTGGCTGGGTGGTGTGCCTTAGCTGGAAGGTAGACCATGATCAGTCCTACTGTCCTGGCTGAACCTGGTTAAGATGTCAGCCCTCCCTCCATACCACTTTCTTAACACTATATTTCTCAACATCCTTCACTATTAGAAATTATTGCACCTCCAGGTCTACTTGTGTAACTTCCTATGATGTTACTTTCTGAAGACTCAAAGAGGACAAGTCAGAAAGCCCAGCAATTAAAATCACTGATGCCAAGTAGCTGAAGTGAAGTTGATAACCATTTCCCCAACTTCAGCTGAAAGATGGCAACATCTCTAACTTCTGAGTAACTTCTCTATATTGCTTGTCTTTTTAATGTATGTGTGAGCATAGCTGAAAAACTTAGTTGAAAGCAGTATCAGCACCAGAGGGAAGTGACCATCTGCTGTGTTTAGAGCAAAATCTGTCTTAGCAAATATTATAGAAACTGCTTTTCATTTTTGATATGTGTTCTGGACAACCTGAAAGCAAAGAAACTAAGTGGTCTTCAGTGCATATTTCTGGCAGGTAAGAAATGTGCTGTTTTACTTGCATCATAAATGAATGTTTCTAAAACCTGACATGTATATAATTGCACATACAGTCGAATCAATCAGCAGCATCTTAGTTCAGAGTGTAGTAGACAATCAAACTCAAAAATCTACAGCAGTATATACTCCTGGATTTTCTCATGCACAATGAGACCTTAGTAGCTTTGCTGTTACAAATAGTCCAAACACTTGAGAGGTGACCATGAATCGCATTTGCCATCCACTGCAAGACTGTTTAAACTGATTTTCTTCTCCAGATGAAGTACAGACTTCATAGCCTGGACCACAGTTACCACAATGGGAAAGATGAAGTTGTACACCAAATGATCACATCTTGTAAGAAAATTCCAGCCTTATCTGTAACAAAGGGCTTCACTGAACCACTCCTTTTTGTTAAGGAAGACCTTATTGTGACATTTCAATATGTAAAGGGGCTTATAAGAAAGCCAGATAGAGACCTTTTACCATGGCCTGTAGTGGCAACACAAGGGTCAATGGTTTTAAACTGAAAGTGGGTAGATTTAGAATGGAGATAAAGTAAAAGTTTTTAATGACGAGGGCGGTGAAACCCTGGAACAGGTTGCCTGCATGGTTGTGGACGTCCCATCATTAGAAGTGTTCAAGGCTGCGCTGAATGTGTCTTTGAGCAATTTGGTCCAGTGAAAGATGATGCTACCCAGGGCAGGGGCGGTTGTACTAGTGCCCTTTGAAGGTCTTTTCTAACCCAACCCATTCTATGGTTCTCCCAAAGAGACAGCAAATTTGCTAAAGGAGGACATCTGAGTTATTGAGTAATAACTGTGAAGTGTTAGCAGGGTTGCTGCATCTAGTATCAGGAAAGCTTAGCTTTACATCAGGAGCCAGTTCTGAGAAATATTTTCTGGGGTTTTTTCAGAATTTTCCCTGATTGGGTTAGGACCTTAGCAAATAGGAGCCAGCAAAATCTCAACCTTTCTGCTCCAGAGAAAGGATTATCNCATCAGGAGCCAGTTCTGAGAAATATTTTCTGGGTTTTTTTCAGAATTTTCCCTGATTTTCCTGACTGGGTTAGGACCTTAGCAAATAGGAGCCAGCAAAATCTCAACCTTTCTGCTCCAGAGAAAGGATTATCTACACTTGGTGAATTTACCTGCTAATAATATCTTACCTTTTCTTATTATCTGTCTATGACCAGAGAAAAAGAATGGATAGTAAGTATCTTTGCACTCATTTGATAGACATCTGTACTTCTTAATTTCAATGAATGAAGTATTCAGGTTCCACAATATCCTGAAAACTCCCCCACCCTGTATTAGAATATATTCAGAATGCAAATATTGCAGTATTAGGGATCAATGACATATGTACTAACTGTTCCCTGTAAGAGATTCTAATGATGGATCCCAAACAGGTTCTTCATTTAATTCATCCTGTTCTGAGGAGGAGGAATCATATACTCTGAGGCATTTTTAAAAATAAACTTCCAATATGCTGAAGCTTTAATGCCTCTCCAAACTTTCAAATTAGTAAAACTATGTGCAAAATAATGACATTCACGTCTATTCTAAAAGCCTTTTCTCACCTAAAATTAGTCAATAATTGCAGAGCATCAAATAAAATCATTACCTGTTCTTACTGACACAGCTTCAAAATAAAGCCTTCAAACTCACCGATTTGTGTTAATGAATCACAGGCAGAATCACTGAGCCACATTTGTAGCTGGTAGCAGTTTCAATCATGCTTAGCTGATTTACACCTACTGAAGTTCTCTTCTCCATATCACAGATGGATTGCAAACTTTTCTGAATATGTCTGGTCTCTCTTTGTTACTATTAACTCCTTCCCACATTACAAAGTGGGTGTCGGAACCCCAGAGAAGTTCTCTGTGTTTTATAGATATATAGATATGAGTAGGTGACTGGTATTTGCTTGTTCCTGACACTCTCCATAGAATATATGAGGAATGGCATCTCTGGTCTTTGGGGATCTTCATTCTTTGCAACTGCTACTCCAGTGTGTCATAATCATTGAATTGCCTTGCTTTTTGTTTTCTGCCTCTTTATTTTAATTTCCTTTGAGCCACTTTCCTTCAGTGTGAGGATTTTCCCTAACCCTAACCCTAACCCCAACCCTAACCCTAACACCCTCCACAAGAATTTAATGTCTTATCACAAGATGTGATCTCGATTGTGCTGGGTTTCAGCATGTATTTTTATATATTCAAGGCTGGGTTTGGACTCTGCAAAGATCCCTAGAAGAAGGTGATAACAGAATCATAGAAACATAGAATAGTTAGGGTTGGAAAGGACCTTAAGATCATCCAGTTCCAACCCCCCTGCCATAAGCAGGGACACCCCACACTAAACCATGTCACCCAAGGCTTCATCCAACCTGGCCTTGAACACTGCCAGGGACGAAGCACTCACAACCTCCTTGGGCAACCCATTCCAGTGCCTCACCACCCAAACAGGAAAGAATTTCTTCCTTATATCCAATCTAAACCTCTCCTGTTTAAGTCACTACAGTCCCTAATGAAGAGCCCCTCCCCAGCATCCCTATA